>CAUYRT010027307.1:0-48623 GCA_963574885.1 Lepilemur ruficaudatus | reverse complement strand
GCTTTGGATCACTTCTTGCAAGGAAAAATATTCAGTTGTCAACAAGCTGTGGAAAACACCCTTTATGATTTGATCACCACTCGCTCCCCAGGCTTCTTTGCTGCTGGCATAAATAAGCTACCGTTAAGATGGCAAAACTGTGTTGATAGTTTAGACGCATACTTTGATTAATTGTACTGCTTCTTGTTAGAGATATAATAAACTATTGATTCAAAGTTGGACATTTCATATTTAATGACCTAATATATAGATGTTTTCTAGTTCTCTTCTGCCACCAGGGATGTCTGGTATCCATTGCTGGTCTAATCAGGAAGTTTTCTGGACGGCAGTTACTCTTGAAGGGCATGAAGGTAGATACAGACCATAAAACATGCCCAATAGAACGTGTAATCAGCTGTGGCTGATTGTGTGTTGTAGCCATCTGTTTTTCTGTATTTTGGTGTCTTCTCCTTTTTTGCTACCCTCCCTTTCTTATTCTTAGTAAAATTCTTAATTTTCTCTGCAAAGTCTAAGTCTTCTTTGGAGTGGGTATGGTGTTCCAAGGGGAGTGGGTTTGGTGTTCCAACTTTCTACAACCCTTTTCTTTCCTGAGGTTTAATACAAAAGAGGCACACATTAACCTCAGCGATTTCCCCCTTCAGCGACTAGTCAGGGCTTCACAGCCATGAGGATTTCGGAGATGGGGGAGTTGCTTTGGGCAAAATGTGGGAAGTTAGGAGACAATTGAAATAGTGAAGATTTGAGGTAAGACTAAGGCAGTAGGGAATAGAGAAGACAGGATAGAATAGAAGAAACTGTAGAGATGAAGAATGTGTCATTGCAAATGAAACTGCTGGAGTTAATGTCCTTAAGTGTGACTGCCTGAAACAGGTGCTATAAAGCAGTGGTTCCCAGCCCTTTTGGCACCAGGAACCAGTTTCATGGAAGACCGGGAGTAGGGGATTGGGGGAGTGGGTGGCAGCAGTAGTTTCATGGAAGATAAGTTTTCCATGGTTGGGAGGGGAGGGCTAGAGGGGTGCAGCAGAGCTCTGTGGCCCAAGGGTAGGGGACCACAGCTGTAAAGAGTGTCAAGGCCAGAGGTGTGTAAAACACAGTGGTGAAATAAGAAAGACAGGATAATAGAACAGAAATGTCCAGGAAGAAGCCCTTGGTGGCTTTAGTGTACTGTTTAGGGAGATGATTAGAAAGACTTGTGATAGGGAAATGAAGGCACCCAGTGAAGACTGTACTTAGAGGCTGTTTTGCCAGAAATAAAAAGAAAAAGGAACATTCATTCATTATACTGGATTGCTTCTTTCCAAAGTGCTTTTAACTGTCTTCTTTGATCTTCACAAATAAATTGGAAGGCTATTATTTTTCCCGTTTCTTTGAGGATGAAACTTAAGTAGAAACTTACTTGACTTGTTTAAGTAAAGTCTAGGTTACTGAGGTACTGAGGGTAGGCCTTAAAACCCTAATCTAGCTCACTGTACTTTCCCTTAGAAATGAGATTCTCCTACTATTTCCCCAGTCTTGGTTATATCTACTCAGCTAGAAGTCAGTGTCATTTTTGACAACTCTCTCCTCTCTCTCTTTTTCTTTTTTCATAAAGAGATGGGGTCTTACTATATTACCCAGGCTAGTCTCAAACTCCTGGCCTTGAGCGATCCTCCCACCTCAGTCTTCTGAGTAGCTGGGACTAGAAGTGCAAGCCACCACGGCTGACTAATTTAAAAAAGTTTTTTTAGATGGGGTCTTCCTAGGTTGCCCAGGCTGGTCTTTAACACCTGGCCCCAAGCAATTTTCTTGCCTCAGCCACATCTTTGGCTCTTTATATCCCTTCTGTTTCCCATCTCATCAGTCACCAAATTGGTCTTCTATGTATATGTTGTGTTTCCCTCCTTGCTGTTTTGTTATCTTCTTCTTTTTTTGTTTTTTTGAAACAGATTCTCACTCTGCTGCCTAGGCTAGAGTGCCGTGCCATCAGCCTAGCTTACAGCAACCTCAAACTCCTCAGCTGAAGTGATCCTCCTGCCTCAGCCTCCCGAGTAGCTGGGACTACAGGCATGCGCCACCATGCCTGGCTAATTTTTTCTATATATATTTTTAGTTGTCTGGCTAATTTCTTTCTATTTTTAATAGAAATGGGGTCTTGCTCTTGCTTAGGCTGGTCTCAAACTTAACTCAGAGGATCCACTCGTCTCCTAGAGTGCTAGGATTACAGGTGTGAGCCACGGCGCCTGGCCCCTTGAGATAAAATTCAAACTCAGGCTGCCTCCAAACTACCGTGTTTAGCCTAATCTTCCATCTTTTCCCACATATCCCATATCTGAACTACATAAAACTAATTGTTGTTCCCTAGTTATATTAATATTTTCTGACTATCTCAAAAGTATTGTAGTGCAGTTATGAATGGATTTCATCACGACCTTGAGTATTGAAATAGAGTTAAATTATCTTTGATATTCTCGTTCAAGAGGGAAAGGCAATAAAAGAATACTGTCTAAACTCTTGTGACCTGCCCTCTCTGTACCATAGTGTTTATGAGAGAGCCTCTTTAGATAGTTTGTCGACATTCCTTGTTTAGTTATCTTGGCCAAGTTTGACCCTACGTGTCCACTCCAGTCCGTGGCTGCCTTTGGCTGGGACACCAATCCCTGGTTTAGTCTGGTTCAGCCAGATTAGCAGGGTCATCTTCACTGATAGACACAGGTAACTTTATACCAGAAGAATCTTTTGGGGCACTTTTCCTGGGGAGAAGGTGGGAAATTGTAGGTGGGTTTGAGGCGGGTACTGAGGGTCTGCAAGATTTTTCACCAGAATGCCTACATGTGGTGGTGAGAAGAATTATGTTTGAAGTGTAGAAAGGTTTGAATAAGATTGAAAACAAATCAGCATTTGAGTAGAGTGTGGAGTGATACAGCTTTGAAATCTGTCCTTTTTGAGGTTTTAGTCTCATCAAAGACAAAGAGGATGGCTTCTGACAGCTGGAGAGTAGTTTTTTCCTGAAGTTTTAAATTTGCAAATATATAACCAGAGACTGTGTTTACATCTAGATGACTGAAAAGTGGGGCGTTGATACTATAAAACACATCCTGTTATATATCTGTTTTCCTGATTTGAACACAAATGACATATATTGCTGTCTAATTTCTCTGACATTGTATATTTAGTATTTCCTGAATGTGAGTGAAACTTGTTAAACCAGGTAAAGAAAAGCCATAAAAGTTTAGGATGTTTTTAAAACAATTCTTTGTGTAGTGCTTTGAAGACCAATGTGTTTACTCCTTGAGGAGCTATTAATACTTAATGGGCTCTTTTGTGTTTACAGTACTTTGCTACAAACATCTTTTTTGAGTTTGCCAGTAACGGTGCTGTCATTTCTTTGGAGTGGAAGAGCTGGAATGAACAGATTTGCTGCCAAGGCCAGCGTTGAGCATGTCACACTGACTTCTATTCATATATTATTATTAAAAAAAATTCTTTGTGGGATCAGGTCAGCCACATTTCTAATACACATATTTTCTAGCCCAGGCCTCAACAGGAAGCAGTGTATTGTGATGCAGAGGACTTTGACTTTGGAGCCAGAAAGCCCAAGTTAACAATCTTGACTCCACCTCTAGTTACCTTTGTTACCTTGTGTAAGACACATCTTAGTTTTCTTAACTGTAAACTAGGCATTACCTGCTGTACAGAAGGGTTGTTGTAAGGATCAAATATGTTAATGTGTATAGAAGTACTTTTTAGCTGAACAGAGCAAATTTACATTTAGGTTCTATCCATCTCATTAGTTTTTTAAAGATATTAAAGATAGCCGATCCTGGCACACTTTTGCTTAAAGTAAATTTTATCTGAGTGTTCTATGTTTGGCAATTTGGACTTGACCTTCAGTATTTTCTCTTGCTGATCCTTTTGTTCTCTCCATTCCCCTCCCCTCCCATTTGTAGCAATGACTGTCTGTAATGGTCAGCAGAGACTGTGCTGCTCCTTAAATCATATCTTAGAAATACGTAATTCTCAGGATCCTGTTTTCTGATCTTATGATCTATTTTTATATTGTATGGTCACAGACTAAAGATGAGGATTGCTTATTGGGGAGGGACATGATAACCTGAGCCTGGAGATCTGCACTTGAGGCCTTGGTATCAATAATAGGTGAATATTGAATTGATGAATGGCTTGTGGAGATTATAGGGCTAGTACCTCAGTCAGTTTGGGTAACATTTTAGAAAGTAGCAATTTTTCTCCATTTGAACTTTGATTAATATTGATTTATTTTTCTGTCTTTAAAAAGGGTGTATGGGTAGGGTGTGGTGGCTGACACCTTTAATCCTAGTACTCTGGGAGGCTGAGGTGGGAGGATCTCTTGAACCCAGCAGTTTGAGGTTGCAGTGAGCTATGATGACACCACTGCATTCTATCCCTAATGACAGAGTGAGATCCTGTCTCAAAAAAAAAAAAAAAAGTGTATGTTTATTTTATTTGAATTATACTTAGATCCCCAAAAGGATTCAAGTTAAGAAGTGGCAGTTTTATGGAGTATTTATATGGTATAGAGGAGTAATATAAAATATTATAATTTAAAACCACATGGGCTCCAGTGATTTTTATGGCTTATAGTCAGAAGTTTAACTTTTTAGAAAATTTCAAAAATTTGTTAGCCACATTTATTTTAACTATAGTGTTAATGTACTTACACTCCCCCTGCTGGCTGGCTCTTTAGAAATACAATGAGTTAAGAAAAAACAGAATACTAACTCAGCCCTGAGAACAGCTGTCAAATTTTATATTATCTGTAGAAGTGGCTAAAATTATAGGAGCTGTCATTTTGAGTACGACATTGATTACATTATGTTTGTGACTTGTTTGCAGTGGTGTTTAATGCCCAGAGGATATTCATATTCATTTAGCTTTTTTTTTTTTTTAAGATAAACTAGATTTAGATTTTAGTTACAACATATGCTATAAATATACTCTTCTCTGTTCTTAAGGGCCACCTCAGCTACCTTTTTCCACCCAGTTTTTTTCAAACAGAACAGTTTGTAATTTCTGTATCTTTATTTGTTCACTCATTCATATGGCATTTATTTATAAGATGTGGCTTAGTTTCTATAAAGTACTGATAGGTGTTGAGGTGGACATAGAAGGATGAGATGATACTCCATGAAGGCTTTAAATTTCTGTTCTGCTTGAGATTTATGACATATACAAGTAAAATGTTAAGTAAAATTGAGAATAGTGTCTATTTAAATAGCATGATGAATGTTACAAGAAATAAACAATTGAATTTCAAAGATGAGAATGGCCATCTTGGTGTCATAGATAAGGCATGTATCAGGAATGACATGAAAAGGACCCTGCAGAATGGTTGTGGTTTAAATAGAAAAAAGGGATGAGGAGAAGGACAGGCATTCCAGGCAGAGGGAACAGCATGACAGAGGGCTTGAGTAGCAAATGAGGATAATTTACTTAGGGTACAGTGAAAAGCACTGTTTCAGGAACTTTAAACACTTATTTGATTTAATCCTCTAATATGATGTGACTCTCCCCATTTCACAGATGAAGAAAGTAAGACTTGTGTGGGTTAAACTCTTGTTAGCATTTCTATGTACAAGTTATAAAATAACTTATCTGGCTGCAGATAAGTCTTTGCTCCTCTGGCTGTAACTACAGAGAGCAAGGTTAGGTATTATGATGTGTGGTTTTCATGCTCCAAAATTTACTTAAAAATACTTCTTAGTAAGCATTAAGGATGGGTAAATGGAACTTTATTCTAACATTACACTGTTTTTAGAGCTTTGAAATTTTATTGAACTGTTGCTAGAAGAGATAGAAAATATGTTGTATGAGTTCTGCTCTGTACTGTCCCCCTCCAAATGTCACTGGTGGAAATGAGATAATTGATCCATGGCATTTTTTCTTGTTAAGTTTGGGTCTGACCTCAGAGTTATTTTTTTTTTTTAAATGCATCAAGGATGGAATGGCGTAAGAAAATTTTGTGTATCTTTAATTTTATTATTTAAATTACTATTTGTTAATTTGATTTCTTTGATTTTAACGATGACCTGTTTTGGTGTTATTGTGAAAAATTTTACCTTTCATGGGTTTTTTTTCCATTCTAGTTTGACCAAAATGATTTCTCAAACATATTTTCAAATGGATAAGCAGTTATGGCTTTGATTATAATAACTGCCTAACTATGGCCAGGCAGTCATCTGTTCTGGGAGACAAACCAGCTAAACAGCCCAGGACAAGTGGTGTTTGGACCATTTGTTGAATCCTATCACATCAAATTGTGTTTGTCTAAAATAGGTGAATGGATTGGATTGATGATAGATGCTAAGCTCCATGAGGGAAGGAACTGTGTCCGGCTTATTTGCCACTAGATTTATAGTGCTGGGGGTATAACAAGCATGTACAAATATTTGTGGAATGGATGAAAAAAAGGAACAAATGAATGGTCATAAGTTTGCTAACATAAAATATGCCTGAAACAGTTAACGTTGAAATAAATGAGAACATTGAAATAATTTTGTTGTTTTGCCAAACTCAGTAGATGACTTCCTCTCCCTTCAGCAAGTGATTATAAACCAACTAATTAGAGACAAAAATTTCACAATCTCTTTCAGAAACAATTCACCTATTGGTTATAGACTCTACTGATTAAATTGATAATGGTGTTCCTTTTTAAAAAAAATACTAGAGTAATCAGACAGGTTGGACTGGCATATGTAGTTTTTTATGAAATGGAGAATTTTTGCTTTTTCTAAAAGTTTGAATGTGAATTGGGGTTTGCAGCTCAAGAATTTCTATTTATTAATAATATGTTCATCTGGTAGTTCACATGTAATAAACATAAAGTTTGTACAGGCCATTTGAAAATCAAGGACTATCTGTATTTTTGGCTGACTTGATCTGTAATACACGTATTTTTTTGAGGAGTTATCTGTATTACTGGGCACTGCTAAGGTGGCAACTCTTCTTCTTTCTGACCTGATCATTTAAGGGTAAGTGTTTGCTAGGTTAATGACATTGATGCAGCATACCTTGACCAGTTAAGATTAGTGACAACTTCAAAATTCTGCTTTTGAATTTAAGTAAAAAATTAAATAGAGCTTTTGCTTTGAGGCCTGAATCTATCTCTGTCATTTCATTGTACATTGACATGTGTAGATAATTTCCGTTTATTTCCTTACAAATAAACTTCTCTATAATTGCCCATTTATCTGGGGATCTGAGATAAACAAAATGATTTCTTAATTAAATATGAGTACTGTGCAGTAGTTACCATAATTCTACATGGGAAGTATTATATATTTTCCTGAAAGATTCTTCTCCCCTGTGGGACATGATGAGGAATGTTTAGGAGAGAGGATAGCTATGTCCTTTTTTGTATGAAGACCAATTCAAGAAAATTCCATATATGTGTATTTATATATCCATATACACACATACTCATACAGTTATCCCTCGGTATTGATGGAACATTGGTTCTAGGACCTCTTGTGGATACCAAAATCTGTGGATGCTCAAGTCCCTGGTATAAAATAGTGTAATATTTGCATATAACCTATGTACATTCTCTATATACTTTAATCGCTAGATTACTTATAATACCTAATATAATGCCAGTGCTATTTAAATAGTAGTTATAGTGTATTGTTTAGGGAATAATGAAGGGAAAAATATTTTTCCTAAAGTTTGTTTTTCTTTCCTTCCTTCTTTGTTTCTTTTCTTTCTTTCTTGGTCTTGCTCTGTTGTCCAAACTATTGTGCAGTGGCATGATCATATCTCACTTCAGCCTCAAACTCCTGGGCTCAAGTGATCCTCCTCTCTCAGCCTCCACAACAGCCAGCTAATTTCTCTAGTTTTTGTAGGGATGGGTCTTGCTGTGTTGCCCAGGCTGGTCTTGAACTCCTGGCCTCAAATGGTCTTGCCTTGACCTCCCAAAGTGGAGGATTATAGGTGTGAGCCACCGTGCCTGGCCATTCCCAAATACTTTTGATCTGAGGTTGGTTGATGTGATGTGGAACCCATGGATATGGAGGTCTGACTGTGTATAAGATATGGCTTGTAATTGTATATATATACACACACACACATACACACATATATATACAATTTTTTTTCTGTTGAAATTATGCCTTTTAAACTTAGGTAAAACAATGTTTGTAATTGTAGTTAAGCATTTTCTTACCTCTTTTTAACTGAAGAGTTTCCCTTTTCTGCAGAAAATTTGGAAACTACATATTTCACATGCACTTTACTATCTGTAATGCTGTATCTTTTAACATTTTATGTGAAATGGGACTATTTGTTGGGGATGTGGTGTGAGCAGTTTGAGTGGAGAAAATAAATTGACTTCAGAGTTAAGCTGCAGACTAGGGACACAAAGGACAGTTGGTTTTGAACTTCATAGGTACTGAGGAAGTAGGAGGCAAGGGAGTTGCCATTGGGAATGGAGAGCTGGATTGAATAGGAGAGGGTCACAAAGAGTGTGGTCCATAGGTAGTTGGGAGTAGAATGGCGGATGCAAAAAAGTAGGCTTTCACCCTTGAGTCTTCATGAGTCTTTGGCTGCTTTACTTAATTTCTGGTCTGTGTGCCCCAATGCCAGCCACATCTTTGGTGGCAACTCCTACCTTAACCTTGAGTTAGTAATAGACCTGCTACCCCCATGCTTATGGTGAGAGAGTTCATTGGAATTATTCAGCTAGGGGGTGCTTTAAAAAAGCATGTCAGAAAGTGATTGGGTGAGATTATCATTCCTTGATTTTTGAATCTTTATGTATTTCTCTGTGAAATTAGATTTGACGGTGGTATTGTGAAGTTAGGTGGATTGATATAGTTTGTTCAACGTTGTTACATGATATGGTAACGAGAAAATTCTGAATTATTTTGATAACCCTATTCCTTTTTTCCTTAGGTGATTAATAAGAAAAGAATTAAATCAAAAGATGGATTCTTAGTTTTATAGACATTATTAGAATGTCTAAACATTTCTGAATTCTTTTTGGTATTAAAGGGAAGTTTGAAATTATAATATTGGCTTATCCAGAAAGTAGTGATGATAAAGCTATTTTGTTGACTGCTTGATTAAAAATTCAGATCACCCAGTGGTTTTCATAGGATACTTCCAAAGATTGTTGAAAGCAGACATTTTGGGTACAGAAGTATCTGAGATACTGGTACACTCTATTTGGTATCGTATTATCCAGTGACCTTCGAATTTTCCATGTCACTTAAAGAAAAGAGGTCCCTATTTTTACTTCAGTCACTGTAAATGTCAGTGAGAGATACCTCTGTGGTCACTGACTTTCAACAGTAGTAAGGTCAGATAAGAAATTCACCAAGCCTTTTAGGAACTTGTCTGTAAAGGGCACTGTGTTATCATGAAACATACGGACTGCTTTACTAAGGACCTGGGATGTTCACACAGAAGACAATTCCATTTGTGGAAAAGGATTATTTTATCTTAATTGTGTAATGTTTTTTTCCTAGACAAATGATGACGCAAAGTCAAATGCTCACTTTTTGTGAACACCGAAGGGTACGAAAAAGGATGCATAGAAATGATTGCTCTATAGGCAGCTGGGTGCCAAAGCTAGTTTAAAGAAAAATCCTTCCTGTCTTTTTTTGTAGTTCTGTTAACAGATTATGTGAAGTGACTTGTATTTCCCTGTGTGATTTGAAGTGAAGTACGTGTTGTACAGTAGAGAAGCAAATCTAACTTCATTGTAGAACTTGCTTGCTGAAGTGAATCACAGGTGGAATGATGTTAAGGCAATATTTATATTTTCCTGCATGAAAAATTCATATGAATCAGAAACAAAGTCGGAAGTGGCCATTTCACTCTGGTTTCTATGTTAAGAAGCTATGGTCCTAAGCTTCCAGCTTATAGCTACTCAATTAAGGCATTGACAGTTAGCAAATTATTAATAGAAATACATTCAAATAAGGCCTTGAATTACCTGTTTCTCTGCTGCATCTGCTGCATTTTAGATTGATGAAGGGAAGCATCAGACCAGTGGTTGTGCCCTTTCTTGTCTGTGGCACAGCCATTTTGAGGTTTTTCTTTGAGTCTGTAATGTGAGTTTTTAAATTTTTTCATTCCAAATTAGTGGTACTTGTTCTGAAAATTTGATCAACTATGAAATGTAATAGCTGTTTGAGTATCTTTCTAGCTATTTGCTATAGTCACTTAAACCAGTGGCTATACTAGCACATTAACTGCCATGTGAGTTGTATTTAACTCATGCTAGTTTTGAGCCTGGGGCCTCGTGAAGCATATGTAATTCATACATCTCTTCACCTTGGGAGCCGCTTGAACTATTTTTCAAGTTGCATTTAACTCACATACAGAAAACAATAAAAAAACAACTAATTTTTAATTAAATTAGAATGGATCATTTTGTTTTTGAAGTTTTTGTTCTCTTTTTGTAATAAAACACTGTGGCCTCAAGGAAAAAAAATTTTTTTTTCCAGTGTGGCAGTCATTGTGCTACAAAAAATTACCACAGCAGGCAGTCTTCGACAGGGCTACCAAAGTGGGAAGGACTAATTGTCCACTGTGACATGAGCCTGAAGATAAGAGACAGCACACTACAGTGTAAAAGTACTTTGGGTCAAAGATTGGATTCCAGTCCTACCTTTCTTACTTGGATATATATAGCATTTCTGACCCAGAGTTGCTATTATACCAATTGGGACAATGAGAACTTCCTGCTTTTTTTTTTTTTTTTTTAAAACAAGGTGGTTGTGAGGACCAGTGGGAGATAAATAAGTACATATAAATGTTGAATGTTGCTGCTGAGGTCATTGGTACTTGGAAGTTGAGTATAATGTTAGTTGTAGATTTTTCTTAGATATCATTATTAGATTGAAGAAATTTTCTTTAATTATTAATTTGCTGAGTTTTTTTCCTTCACAAATATACATTCACTTTTGTTAAGTGCTGTTTCTGCATTTATTGAAATGACCATACAATTTTTCTTCTTCTGTTAATGTGGTGAAAAGATTTGGCCCCTGCCCTGTATAAGAGTGATAGTTGAATAGAGAGAAAAACAAAGGAATAATGGTAATATCTGTTATTAATTGAGGGTTACAAAAGATGCAGTGGGAATGTTAGAGAGAGAAGTGATGACATCAGCCTAAAAAAGTTATGAAGACTTTCAGAGAAACTGGGCTGAGATGGAGCTTTGGAATTTGTGAGAGAGGGAAGGAGGGAAGTGGCACATGTTGGGTAGAGGGCATGGTCATTGTACTGGAAATGTGGGGTGGGAATTGGAGGCTGATAGCCGGAGATGTGGCTGCAGTGCAGGGCTAGAGTTATGAATGGAGTATTATATGCTATGTTAAGATTTCTGTCTTATTTGTGGATATGAGGAACCAAACAGTTTTGAGGAATGTGATTAGATTTTTGTGATAGATGTCTTCTGCCCTAATATAGTATGGATGATGATGAGTTAACAGCCTCACATTCCTGGGATAAACCTCACTTGATCATAATGAATCATGTTTGCTATATATTGCTCGATTCCATTTGTATAGTATTTTGTCAAGGATTTTTGCATATATGCTATGTTTGTCAGATTTTGATTTGAGGTATTAATGCTTGCCTCAAAATGAGTTGGTAAATGTTTCTTCCCCTATTTTCTGAAAGGGTTTATGTTCAGTTGGCATTAGTTATTCCTTAAATGTTTGAGAGAATTTGCCAGTAAAACCATCGGGGCCTGTGCCTGTGGTTTTCCTTGTGAGAATGCATTTGGTAAGGAATTCAGTTAGTAGAGTTAGGGCTATTAGTAGAGTTAGGGCTAAAATATCCTAAAATATTTTAGCCTATGTTATGTCAGTTTTGGTAAGTTGTATTAATATTTCTCATGGACTTTGTCCATTTTGTCTAAACTGTCAGATTTATTGGCATAAAGTTGTTCATTGTCTTTTTTTTTTTTCTTTAAAAGAGATGCCCAAGTTGGAGTGCAGTGGCACAATCATAGTTCACTACAGCCTCGAACTTCTGGGCTTAAGGAATTCTCTTGCCTCAGCCTCCCGAGTAGCTGGGACTACAGGCACAAGCCACCGTGCCCCCTTATATTCATTAGTCATTCATTTAATATATCTGTGGTCTGTAGTGTTAGTGCCTCTTTTAGTTGCGATATTGGTAATAGGTGTTTATCAATTTTGTTAATCTTTTTAAAACATCCAATTTTGCCTTTTATGTGTTTTCCTTATTGTTTTTCTTTTACACTGGTTTTTACTCTTATTTTTATTTCCTTCTACTTTGGGTTCAGTTTGATGTTTTTCTAGTTTCTTGAGTCTGAATCTTAGAACATTTTGTAACTTTCTTCTTTTTAAATGTGGGCGTTTAAAGATGTAAATTTTTCTCTCAGTACTGCTTTAGTAGTAGTGTACAAATTTTGGTATATTGTATTTTGATTAAGATAAAGTGTTTTCTAATTTCATTTGTGATTTGTTTTTTTTGAACTGTAGGTTATTTAGAAGTATGTTGTTTCATACTTCTAGGTATCTTTATTGTTAAAGATAATTTTTCTAGGTATCTTTATTGTTTTCTAGGAATTTTCTAGGTATTTTTCTAGGGAATTTTCTAGGTATCTTTATTGTTAATAATTTCTAATTTAATTCCATTGTGGTCAGAGAACATATGCTAAGATATTAGTGTTTTGAAATTTGTAGAGACTTGTTTTATGGTCCAGCACGGAGTATCTTATGCTAGTCTTGGGAAAAAGAATATAGATTTTTGTGGTTGTTGAATGTAGTGTTCTATAAATGTGTTAGTTCAAGGTTATTGATAGTGTTGGACTTTCTATATTGTTATTGATTTTATAAGTCTAGTTTTACCTAGACTTGCTGAGAGAAGAGTATTAAGATCTCCAACTATGTGGATATTTCTTTTGGAAACTGAAATTCTGGAAATTTTTGTTTTATGTATTTTGAAGGCTTAAAATTAGGCTCATTGGCTTGGCATTGTGGTACTTGCCAGTAGTCCCAGCTACTCAGGAGGCCAAGGTGGGAGGATTGCTTGAGGCCAGGAATTTGAGGTTACAATGAGCTCTGATCATGCCACTGAACTCCAGCCTGAGCAACAGAGCAAGATCCTGTCTCTTTGGGAAAAAAAAAAAATTAGGCTTATATACGTTTATTATGGTCATTCTTCCTGATGAATTGACCCTTTTATCATTATGATTTTTTTTTTCTTTTCTTTTTGTTGTAACACTGAAGTTTGAAATTTTTTTTTTTCTTAAGGAGATGAAGTCTTGCTATATTGCCCAGTCTGGCCTTGAACTCCTGGGTCAGGTGATTCTCCTGTCACAGCCTCCTGAATTCCTGAGTAGTTGGGACTGTAGGTGTGCACTGCTACTCCTGGCCCTTTTATCATTATGAAATGTCCCTCTTTTTCTCTGGTAATATACTATGAATCTAAGTCTACTTCCTCTGATATGAATATAACTACCCTAGTTTTCTTATGCTAGTTTACTCTTTGCTTGTATATATTTTTTTACATCTTTTTATTTTCAATGTTTCTGATTCTTTGTTTTAAAGTATGTTTCTTATAAACAGCATACATTTGATTCTTTTAAAAATTCATTCTGACACTCTTTGCCTTTTAATAGGCATTTTTAGCACATTAACATTTAATGTAGTTATTGATATGATAGGATTAAGTCTACCATGTTTGTTTGATTTGACCCATCTCTTTTAAAATTTTAATCTTAATTTTAAAATTTTTCTTTAGATACAGAATCTGTTTCACTCAAGCTGGAATGCAGTGGCATGATCATAGCTTACTATACTCTATAACTCCTGGGCTCAAGCAATCTTCCTACCTCCAACCACTGTACCTGGCTAATTAAATTTTTTTTTTTTTTAAATAAGAAACAGGATCTCACAATGTTGCCCAGGCTGGTCTTGAACTCCTGGACTCAAGTGATCCTCTGCCTCAGCCTCCCAAAGCTCTGGGATTACAGATGTGAACCACTACACCTAGCCTCAAGTTTTTTTTCCCCCTTCTTTAGGGTTAAGTGAACATCTTTAGGATTCCATTTTAGTTTAATGGAATTTTTGCTATACCTCTTTTTATTTTCTTTTAACAGCTTTCTGGAGATATAATTCATATACCACACAATCTACTCATTTAAAGTATACAGTGCAGTGTTTTTTAGTATATTCACAGCATTGTACAACCATAACCACACTCTTTAAATTTTAGAACATTTTTGTCACCTGTAAGAATAATTACATACCCATTAACTCCCATCGCCCTAGCCCTGGCCCTAAGCAACCACTAATCTAATTTCTGTCTCTATAGATTTGCCTATCCTGTGCTTTTCATATAAATGGAGTCATAAATTATATACTCTTCTGCATCTGGCTGCTTTCACTTAACATAATGTTTTCAGGGTTCACTCATGCTATAACATATTAGAACTGGTACCTTTTTATTGTGGAATAGTAATCTATTGTGTTGATATGCTATGTTTTATTTATCATAGGTCAGTTGATTATTTTGGCTATCACAAGTAATACTGTTATGAACATTTGTTTACATGTTTTTGTGTGTATGTATGTTTTTATTTCTTTGGGCAAAATACCTAGGATTGGAATTCCTGGGTCATATGGTAACTCTGTGTTTAATTTTTTGAGGATCTGCCAAATTTTTTTTCAAAGTGGCTGTACCATGTTTCATTCCTATGTGTAATAAATGAGGGCTCCAATTTCTCCACATTCTCACCAACACTTGTTATTATCTATGTTTATGATTATAGACATTCTAGCAGATAGATAATGGTATCTTGGTTTGGATTTGCATTTTGCTAATGACTAATGATATTGAGCATCTTTTCATGTGTTCATTGACCATTCGCTTTATGTATTTTGAAGCCTTAAAATTAGGCTCATACATATACATTTATTATTGTCATTCTTTTTGTTGAATTGACCCTTTTATCATTATGACTTTTTATTTTTGAAGAAAGGGGTTTGACCTTTTCATGTGCTTATTGACCATTTGTATATCTTCACATATACAGGAATTTCTTCAAATATAAAAGAATATGTTCATATCCTTTGCCTGTTTTTAAATTGAATTATTAGTGTTGTTATTATTCAGTTATAAAGAGTTCTTTATGTATTCTAAATACAAATCCTTTATTAGATAAATTATTTCCAAATACTGTTTTTCATTCTTTGGGTTGTCTTTTCACTTTCTTGATGGTATACAGCATAAAAGTTTTAAAGTTTGAAATAGTCTAATTTATCTTTTCTTTTGTTGCTATGTTTTTAGTGTCATATCCAAGAAACCAGTGCCTAATCCAAGGCATGAGGACTTACACCTACTTTTTCTTCTAAGAGTGTTATAATACTTTAGATGCTTATATTTAGGTATGTGATTGATTTTGAGTTTTTTTGGTATGTGTATGGTGTGGGTTAAGGGTCCAGCTTTATTTTTTGCATGTGGATATCCAGTTATTTCAGTGACAGTTATTGAAAAGACTATTCATTCCCTGTTGAATTGTCTTGGCACCCATTTGATGGCCAGGTGTGGTAGCTCACACCTGTAATCCAGTGCTTTGTGAGGCTGAGGTGAGAGGATCTCTTGAGGCAAGAAGTTTGAAAGCAGCTTGGGCAACATAGTGAGACCCTGTATCTACAAAAAATAAAAAAATTAGCTGGGCGTGGTGGTGCATGCCTGTAGTCCCAGCTACTCAGGATGCTGAGGCAGGAGGATTGCTTGAGCTTAGGAGTTTGAGGCTGCAGTGAGCTATAATTGTGCCATTGTACTCCAGCCTGGGTGACAGAGCAAGACCTTGTCTCTAAAAAGAGAAAAAAAAAATCAATTGACCATAAATAAGAGCGTTTTTTTCCTGGACTCTGAATTCTCTTCTATTGATCTATATGTCTGTCTGCCACTACTAGACTGTCTTGATTACTGTAGTTTTATAGCATGTTTTGAAATCGAGAGGTGTAAATCATCTATTTTTTTTGTTGTTTCTCAAGACTATTTTGGCTAGTCTTGGTCCCTTGAATTTCTCTATAAACTTTAGGATCAGCTTCTCAGTTTCTGCGATGAAGCTAGCTGGGATTTTGTTAAGAATTACATTGAATCTGTAAATTAATTTGGGGAATATTGTCATCTTAACGATATTAAGCCTTCCAATTTATAAACATGGGATGTCTTTCCACTTAATTTAGTTCTTTAATTTCTTTTAATGGTATTTTGTAGTTTTAGTGTACAAGTCTTATGCTTCTTTTGTTAAATTTATACCCAGTGTTTCATTCTTTCTGATGCCAAAATAAATGGAATTATGTTCAAGATTTCATTTTCATATTGTTCATTGCTAATGTACAGAAATACAATTGATTTTTGTATGATGACGTTGTCTTGCAGCTTTGCTGTCTTGTTTGTGTATTAGTTCTAATAGTTTTTTAGTGCATTTCTCAGGATTTACTGTATACAAGATCATGTCATCTGCAAATAGAGATAGCTTTACTTTTTCTTTTTCCACTCTGGATAGATACCTTTTTTTTTTTCTTATTAATACTTAATTGTTCTGCTTAGATCCTCTGATCCAATGTTATATTGAAGTGATGAAAGTGGACATCTTTGTTTTGCTCCTGTATTAGTTACTTATTGCTGTCCTAACAAATTACCACATATTTAGTGACTTAAAGCAGCACAGATTTATTCTCTTATAGTTCTGGAGGTCAGAAGTCTGAAATGAGTCTTATGTGCTAGAATCAAGGTATTGGCAGGACTTGTTGCTTCTGGAGTCACTAGGGGAGAACCCATTTTCTTCTTTTTTCCAGCTTCTGGAGGCTGTATGCATTCTTTAACTTACGGCCCCTTCCTCCATCTTCAAAGTGCCTCAGTCTACCTTTTGTCTTCCTCTTCACATTGTCTTTTCTGTCTTTACCCTCCCTCTTTCTTCTGATAAGGACCCTTGTGATTACTTTGTGTCCACCCGGATAATCCTTTCATCGCAAGATCCTTAATTTAGTCATACCTGCATACTTCCTTTTGCCATGTAATATGTTCACAGATTCTGGGGATTAGGATGTGGGAATCTTTGGGGAGTCCATTGTTTAACCTACCATAGTTCCTGATCTGAGGGAGAAAGCATTCAGTCCTTCATCATTTAGTATATTAGCTGTCAATTTTTCATTGATACCCTTTCTCAGAGTGAGGAAGTTCCCTTCCATTTTAGTTTGTTGATTATTTTTTTAATCATGGAAGGTATCAGATTTTGTCAGATCCTTTTTTCTATGTCTGTTGATGGTTTTTGTCCATTAGTCTATTAATAGAGTGTATTACATTGATTTTTAGGTGTTAAACAGTCCTGGGATAAATTCCACTTAGCTATAGTGTATAATGCTTTTTACATGTTAGTGAATTTCTTTTGCTGTATTTTGTTGAGGATTTTTATGTCTGTAGTTATAGGGATACTGGACTGTTGTTTTCTTTGGTTGTGATGTCTTTATCAGATTTTTGTCTCAGATAAATAATACTGGCCTAATAGCATGGATTAGTATGTGTTCCCTCCTGTTCCATTTTTTGGGAAAAAGTTGTGAAGAATTGGTATTAATTCTTCTTTAAATGTTTGATAGAATTTACCAGTGAAGCCATCTGGGGCTAGCTTTTCTTAGCATTTGATTTTTTTACTTGTAGAACTATTCAGATTTTATATTTTTTCTTAAGTTGATTTTGGTAGTTTGTGTCTTTCTAAGAATTTGTCGATTTCATGTTTGAAGTAATATATCAAGTTATATAATTTGTTGGTATAGAGTTTTAAAAATGGTATTCCTTTATAATCCTTTTTATTTCTGTAAGGGGGGGTAGTGATATCCCTCTTTCATTCCTGATCTTTTTTTCCCTTTTTAAAATTTATTTATTATTTTTTTTGAGACAGAGTCTCACTCCATTGCCCTGAGTAGAGTGCTGTGGCATCAGCCCACCCTCATAGCAACCTCAAACTCCTGGGCTCAAGCGATCTTCCTCCCTCAGCCTCCCGAGTACCTGTGACTACAGGCATGCGCCACCACGCCCGACTGATTTTTTCTATATATATTTTTAGTTGGCCAATTAATTTCTTTCTATTTTTAGTAGAGTCGGGGTCTCACTCTTGTTCAGGCTGGTTTCGAACTCATGACCTTGAGCGATCCTCCTGCCTTGGCCTCCCAGGATGTTAGGATTACAGGCGTGAGCCACAGTGAATTTTTAAGTCATATGTATTTAAAGAAATTAATAGAAAATAGAATCTTATTTACCCACATACTACCATTTCCTAGTTTCCTGTGATTTTCATTTCTTTTTCAAGATCTGAGTTTCTATCTTGTATCATTTGCCTTCTGCTAAGTGAACTTCCTGGGTTGTCAAGTTTTTGTTTGTTTTGTGTTTTTTTGCACTTAAAATGTCCTGCAGTCTTTTGGCCTCTGTTATTTTTTGAGAAATCAGTGATTCTTATGATTGTTTTCTTGTATGTTATTTGCCATTTTTCTCTGGCTATTTTATTTTTTGTGAGACAGAGTTTTGCTCTTTTGCCCTGGGTGTGGAAGTACAGTGGTATCATCATAGCTCACTGCAACGTCAAACTCCTGGGCTCAAACTATCCTCCTGCCTCAGCTTCCTGAGTAGCTGGGACTACAGGTGTGCACCGTGACACCTGGCTAATTTTTCTATATTTTATGGAGATGGGATCTTGCTCTTGCTTAGGCTGGTCTCGAACTCCTGAGGAAAGCAATCTTTCCACCTCAGTCTCCCAGACTGCTAGGGTTACAGGCATGAACCACCATGTCTGGCCTTCTCTGGCTATTTTAATATTTTCCTTTTTATTTTTGGTTGTCAGCAGTTTGACTCTGATGTGCTTAGGTGTTGGTATTAAATATTTTGTCCTGCTTATGGTTCACTGAGCTCCTAGAATCTATAAATTTCTGACTAATACTCCTTTTGGGAAATTTTCCATCATATTTCTTCAAACATTTTTTTCTGCCCTGTTCCCTCTCACTTCTGATTGTAGGATTCCAGCTATACCTATTATACATAAATTTAGACTTTTGATGAGGTAGTACATATTACTTTGTAGTTTTCTTGTTCTTTTCCTCTCTGTTGTTCAGACTGGCTAATTGCTATTGATCTTTCCTCAAATTGGCTTCTGCCATCTTTAGTCTGCATCTTGTGAATGTTTTTAATTTTGGTTATTGTACTCTTTGGTCTAGAATTTTCATTTGCTGCTTTTATAGTTTCTGTTTCTCTGCTGAGATTTCCTATTTTATTAGGAGCATATTTTACTTGTTAATCCTTGAGGATAGTTATAGTAGCTGCTTTAAAATTCTTGTCTACAAAGAAATATTGAGGAACTATCTCAGATTGGAGGAGACTGAGAATATGTGACAAGTAAATGCAGTGTGGGATCTTAGATTGGATCCTGGACTAGAAAAAAGCTACTTGTGGATTGATTGGCAGTATTCACGTAAGGTTTATAAATTACTTAATAGTATTGTATCAACATTAATTCCCTGGTTTCTATCACTGTCCTAGGGTTATATAAAATGTTAACATTAGAGAAAACTAGGTGAAGGTAGTTTTTAAAAAAATCCTTCTCTAATTGCCACATCCAGGTTATCATGTTGGTCTCCATTGATCATCCTTTGTCTTGAATATGGGTCACATTTTCCTGTATCTTTAAATGTCTAGTAATTTGGAATTGCATCCTGAACATTGTGAACAGTTGATTATAGAGATCCTGGTTTCTTTATCTACCTCCAAAGAATATTGATTTATTTTAGCAGGCATTTCAAGGTTCAGACTTCAGACCATATTCTCTGCCACAGTCAGCAGGTGAAATCTCTATTCAGTTATCTGGGCTGCTGTAGTCTGTCCCATTCATGTTTCAGGGATCAGCTAGAGACTTAGGCCAAGTTTATATGCAGACTTTGGACCTCTCCCTTTGTGGCTCTTTCCTGTCCATGTTTTCCACCCTTCACCTGCTGGGGCTATTCTGAATTCTGTCCTCTGGTTTTTCATGTCAGTAAAACTGTAGTTTCTACGCAGATTCCGTCACTGGATGTGGCTTAACTGGGCCTTCCTTCACGCAAAAAGCCATTTAAAAAAAAAAAAAAGGAAACTTACTCAGTGCTATTCTATTTTTCCAATGCTGACTCCCCTGTAGGTTCTGCCTGCTTTGGGTTGCTGGCTAGTGCCTTCAAGTAGTAACTTTTTATATTTTGTCTAGAGTTTATAATTGTTATCTGTGGGATGGTTGGGCCAATAGGAATGTAACCAGTTTGACTTCTAGTCATCTTAGGAAGCAGCTCCTGGAAGTGGAACTTAATTTTGTTAACCTTTTTACTGAAGTCTGATATATCATACACTTAGAGTATACCAGTCATAATTCTACAGCTCAGTGTGCTATTGCAAATTGAACATGACTTAGGGAGAGAAATAGAATATTACCAAAACCTCAGAAGCCCCATTCATATCCCTTCCCAATCACTACTCCCACTTGCCTCTCCTACCTTCTAGTGCCATGCATAGATCAGTGGTCCCCAACCTTTCTGGCACCAGGGACCAGTTTCATGGAAGACAATGTTTCCATGGACTAGGGTGGGAGTGGGAGAATGGTTTTGGGATGATTCAAGTGCATTACATTTATTGTGCAGTCAAATCTCTCTCCTAATGATAATCTGTATTTGCAGTCACTCCCCAACACTAGCATCACCACCTCAGCTCCACCTCAGATTGTCAGGCATTAGATTCTTATAAGGAGCTCGCAACCTAGATCCCTCACATGTACAGTTTACAGTAGGGTTTATGTTCCTATGAGAATCTAATGCTGCCACTTAGGCGATGATGAGAGTGATGGGGAGCTGCTGTAAATACAGATGAAGCTTTGCTTGCTAGCCTGCTGCTCACCTCCTGCTGTGTGGCCCATTTCCTAACAGGCCACAGACCCTGGGGGTGGGGGACCGCAGCTGTAGATTGATTTTGCCTATTACTGAACTTTATATAAATGGTATCATTCATATGTTTTGCTTTTTGTTTGGCTTCCATCTTTTTTTGAGACAGAGTCTTGCTCTGTCATCCAGGCTAGAGTGCCGTGGTGTCAGCCTAGCCCACAGCAACCTCAATCTCCTGGGCTTAAGCGATCCTCCTGCCTTAGCTTCCTGAGTAGCTGGGACTGCAGGTGCACACCACCACGCCTGGCTGATTTTTTCTATTTTTGGCAGAGACTGGGGCTTGCTCTTGTTCAGGCTGGTCTTGAACTCCTGATCTTCAGAAAGCCTCCTGCCTCGGCCTCCCAGAGAGCTAGGATTACAGGCATGAGCCACCGTGGCCGGCCTGGCTTCCATCTTTATGTTTGTGAAATTATTCTGTGTTGCTTGCAGAGTAGTTTTGTTCATTCTCATTGCTGAAAAGTATTTCATTGTGTGAATTTACTATAATTAATTTATCCCTTCTGTTGATGGGCCTTTGATTACTTTTACTTTGGAGCTAATACAAAAACGTGCTGCTTAAACATTCTTTTCCATGTGTTTTGGTACACTAGTGTATGCATTCCTACAGCTGTAGTAGATATTGCCAAATAGTTGGCTAACCTAATTACTTTATTGAATTAACAAATGTTAAGGGTTTTTAGCTTTTCGAGAATTGGAGCCATTGAGTTAATGCAGTCACAGTTTATCATTCTTTGTATGTGCGAGCTCCTCGTGTTGGGTCAATAACTTGGTATTTTGATAATTGGAGGTAAACATGGTCTTAATTCGTACATAATCACTTGTTTCCTAGAGCTTATTGAATTTTAGTGGGATCATTTATGTGGTTGTGATTCTTGGATTTGTCATTGACAGTGTATGATGTATTTTATAGTTTTATCAGTCACATAAGTTCTGCTGACATTAGTGGACTTACAGGTTTCATGGTCCAGGAATATATAAATTATCAGTTGCCCTTAAAATTGTTTGTTACAATTTATCTGTGCTGTGTGTGGGTGGAATTTTATAATTGTCATAGATAGTGGTGTAATGAGGCATTTACATTTGTCATCTCGCTCAATCCGCACACAGTAACCTTGGGAAATAGGTGTGATGTATCTATAATTGAGATAACTATTAGAAGAAGAGCAGATTACTGAAGAGCAACTGAAAGATGGAAAATGATAACAGGTTGATCTTCTTAGGGTGTATCTACATGATAAGGTGTGATGCTTTGTAACACAATGTTTTTTCTCAGATTAGCAAACTTTTTTGTAAAGGGCCAGATAGTAAATATTTTAGGCTTTGTGGACCACACAGTCTTTGTTGCAGCTACAGACCTCTACCGTTGTAACATGAAAGCAAGCAGTCATAGACAATGCAATACGTAAAGGAGTAAGTGTAACTGTATCCCAATAAAACTTTATCCACATTGAAATTTGAATTTCGGATAATTTTCACAAGTCTCAGAAAAACATTCTTTTGGTTTTTTTTCTGCCAATCACTTGAAAATGTAATAATCATTCATTTGCCAGGGGTGCTGTAATAAAGTAACCACAAATTGGGTAGCTTAAACAACAGGAATTTATTGCCTCATGGTTCCGGAAACTAGAAGTCTGAAACCTCCTTAGGCTGTGAGGGAAGTATCTTTTCCAGGCCTCTCTCCTTGGCTTGAAGATGGCCATCTTCTCCCTGTGCCTTCACATCATCTTTCTCTGTGCCTGTCTCTTTTGACAAACATCTCTTTTTATAACAATACCAGTCATATCAGATTAGGGCCTAACCTAATGATCTCTTTTTAACTTGATTACCTCCATAAAGACCCTGTATCCAAATAAGGTCACATTCTAAAGTATTAGGGGTTAGTTCTCCAACATATCTTGGTTTTTTAAGGAGGGAGGGAAAACACAAGTCAACCCATAAAAACCATTTTTTTTTTTTTTTTAAAGAGATAGGGTCTCACTCTGTCGCCCAGGCTGGAGTGCAGTGGCGCCATCGTAGCTCACTGTAGCCTCCAACTCCTGGGCTCTAGTGATTCTCCTGCCTCAGCCTGCCAAATAGCTGGTACCATAAGTGCATGCCACCACATCCAGCTTATGTATGTATGTAGTAATTCATTCATTTTTCAAGAGATGGGGTCTTGCTGTGTTGCCCGGGCTGGTCTTGAACTCCTGGTCTCAAGTGATCCTCCTACCTTGGCTTCCCAAAGTGCTGAAATTATAGGCCTGAGCCACTGTGCTCAGCCCTGTAAGCTGAGGGTCTTGAAAATACAGTTAGTGAGCTGGACTTTACTAGCTGGCTGGCTGCACTTTGTCAGCCCTTGGCTTATGTGATTGAGGCAGAGATGGTACCTGTAGATATTACCATCCTTAAAGGCTTATCTAAATGTATCTTTGGGTGAGGTGGCTTGCCTTGTGGACTTTTCAGGTATACTAGAGCTGCAGTCCCCAACCTCTGGGCCACAGACCAGTACTGGTCCATGACCTGTTAGGAACCAGGTTGCACAGCAGGAGGTGAGTGGCAGGTGAGCTAGGGAAGCTTCATCTGTATTTACAGCTGCCCTACATCACTCTCATTACTGCCTGAGCTCCACCTCCTGTCAGATTAGTGACAGCATTAGATTCTCATAGGAGCTCGAACCCTACTGTAAACTGCACATGTGAGTGATCTAGGTTGTGCGCTTCTTATGAGAATCTAATGCCTGATGATCTAAGGTTGAGCTGAGGTGGTGATGTTAGTGCTGGGGAGCGGCTGCAAATACAGATTATCATTAGCAGAGATGTTTGCACAATAAATACAATGCACTTGAGTCATCCCCCAAACCATCATAACTGCCCCCTCCCACCACATCCGTGGACAAATTGTCTTCCATGTAACCCGTCCCTGGTGCCAAAAGGTTGGGGACTGCTGTACTAGAGGAACAATCATCAGTTTCATCTTTGATTGTGAGAGACAACAGTTTATACTGATTTATCTGAGTATAAGATTGTGTTTTGTCAGAGAGATTTAGAGTTCAAGTTCACATAACTATTTTTGTATTATATTTAATTTTAGAAATAATAGACTCCCCTGCCAGTTGGAGATGTTCCTAGGAGGTGGGTTGTAATATAGTAAAAGGTGGCTTAGAAAACAGTGATTTGATGATTGTTGACCATTCTGTGGAGGTGCTTTTAAGGATTTCATAAACATTTGGTAAGAATTTTATTTTAAAAATAAACTTAATTTTAGTATATTGATTATCACTAATGCATTAATTGTTGCTGTTATATTAATTAATTGTTGTGCAGATCTCAAAAATAAGTTGGTTTTCTGTGGTTTTTTTTTTTTTTGCCTGCTTTGTTTAAAGAGCATCCCATTAGAGCATTAATCCATCCATAAAGAGCATTAATCAGGATTTTCTTGTTACGTAGTTTTCTTGTTACTATTTTTGTTCGTATAACATTTAATTTCTGTATCTGATTCTTATCTGTAACTCTTCATTTCAGTGTGTTAAATCAACTTAGCCTTTTTCCCCTCAGTAATTGACTTTACAACATGTGAATGCTGTACATTTGATTTTAGAAGAAATATTTACCCTAAAATCACTTTTCAATTTTATGTTCTCTGTAAGGTTTCTTTTGAAAGAAAGTTTTTACTATTTGAAAATTTGAACAGTTACTTGTTGTGGTAGCTGCATGGGTTAACCAGCACTGTTCTTCTTTGCTTTATCCTATAATGTCAGCAGGGATGTTGCAGCAACAATAACCTAATACGTAATCTAACAGGAAAATGTGAGGCAGGAAATAAAGGAAATTGAGTATTTTAAGTTGGGTTAATGTACTGATGGGGAAGGCACAGCAGAAATGAAACCTGTTCCAGTTACTAGTTCAGCTTTTGTTTTAATTTCCCTGGCAACTTTTAGAATCTGATGGGCACTGATTTGTTTCTGCTTTCAACTTCAGTAGATACATCTTCATTATTTCTTGATATATGCTGTTTAGTGGAGTTATTGGTAGTTCCTGAACAGGTGGAAGAACTTTTTGCCTACATATTAGTGATAAGATAAGGCATCTCTGTCAGCATTACAGCAAAGCAAGTCTAAAAAAGTTTGAAAATAAAGATACTTCTTGTCTGCTAATAAAATACAGACGAAAATGGGGAAAAGGAAGGGGTCCTGTCTCTATTGTATATGAAGGCTCTTTTTGGGGATAGTTCTCATTGTAGTAGTTCTTATATTTATTCATGTTGTTGAAGTAATCTTTTTTTTTTTTTTGGAGAGTTAATGAGATAGTTAATTTTATCTCTGATCAGTCCTTCATATCAACCTATACCTAAAAATTTATAAAACATGGCAGTCATAGGTGTGTCTTAAGCTGTGTAAGACAGAGGCAAGGGACATTTTGGAGTATGGTAGAAAAAGCAGTGAGCCTGTTCTGCTTATATATTGATGGGAGGATGTTGTATATAGAGAGCTGTTGACTTGGAATGGGATAGTCGTCACCTGATCTTTTGCCTTGTTTCTGATATTAAAATATACACATAAATTGGCTAATTGAAATTCGCTGTTTTAGATGTTTAGTTATTTTATGAACATTTATTAAATTCCTTTGCTTTGAAGGTATTCCTGCTCCATTGTGGAAACTCTGGAAATGTATCAGTTAGCTCTGTGCTTGCAGTGATCATTCCTTGGGTAATACATGGATCCTGGTTATTAATGTTTGTGTATTTATGCAAGTACTTTATGTACATGAAAGGAGAGCTGGAGACTTTTGAATAAGTGTTCATTTATATATATATTTTAAAGATATTCTTGAAAATTCATTTCACCAGTGGGAATAAATAAAGTGGTGATTTATTGTTTATCCTGAGCATGGACAAATAATACCACTTGTCTTTTGGGGAGCATTGCTTTATTGGTGGTATTTTCCTCATGCTTGTGGGGGGAAATTCCTTAGTGTAACATTCTCATTTGTTACTGTGTAGATATTTAATATTTATCCTCAGATTATCATGGAAATTATTTTCTTGGTTCCTGGTTGTGTAGCTTCTTGAAACAGAAATGAAGCAACTTTAAACTGTTACATTTGGGAATTAGTTTAGTTTCTGAAAGATTTGTCCCAGTCTGGTTGGTCAGGTTTGTTGGAGTAGCAAGGAAGAGACAATTGGTAATCACAGGGATGGATTGAGAAGTAAAAATGGGAATTTGCTTCATTTACTGCATAGGTACCCCATCCCAGTGTTTCTGTAGGAAAGAGTCTCATTGTTACTTCAGGACAGGTAACTGCTCTAGATAACCCTTTCCCAGCTCTGTCAGTGAATAGGGCTGACAGGTTTTGATTGGATTGATTTCACGTTTTGCCTGGAGCAAATATTTTTGGTGACAGCTGGAGTCACGAACCTCAGAGGAAAACCCCTCATGACCAGCCTGTATGTAGTTGACTGTTAGTCTGGGTAAAATTACTGTTCTTCATCTAAACCCCTGTGACTTGTGTAACTGTTCGTTTTATGTTCCTTACAAAGTACAGAGGAATTACTGAGGAGTGGGGTAGGATGAGAAAACAGGTTGGGACCAATTTGCTCAGAGTTATCTTTGTGTGGGGTTGGATGCTTCATAGATCACTTCTTTGGTCCAGCAAGAACAGGCTTCTGCTTCACCTCTAATTCCAAATGCAGAAGTGGTTTTTGGGGGGTTGGGTGGGGGTTACTGATTTTAGAAAGTGGGGAGATTGAATGGAACCATCTTTATTATCCTTGATACCTTCATGGATTTGTATACTTGGAGTAATTATTTCTTGTGACAATGAAATAGAGTTTTTTCTCTGTGTAACTGACAAATACATAGGTATATATTAATATATGTACAAGAACCCAATTAAGTGAACTTGAACTAACTGATTAAAGGTACTTAAATGTGTATGTCTGAAACTTTGTTTTGCCTGTATTTAGTGAGTATTCAAATAAGTGAGATAAATGAGTATGCTTTTTCTCAATTTGGATGGTAGTAAATTCATTATTGGTAGAAGATACTATCTTGCCTGTTACAGATCCTTCAGAATGTGAGTTTGGGTATGAAATACTTAATAATACTTGGAACCAGATATATTTGATATTTATTTCTTTTGAACTAAATATTCTTGTATTTTTAGGATAATCTGCAGATGCTGGTTTGGAACTTTTGAGTAGGTTGTGTAGTATTAGTATAGGCTGTGCATAGGAACAAACTATTAGTACTAACCACCTGGCTGTATTCTGAGGATTAAAAGCAAAATCTTTGTGTGTGATGTTTTATATATTTGGCTTTAAAAAAATCACAAGTTTTTAAAGGTTGTGAGATATGGGTCGTTTTTGTTCAGATAAGAGACTAGGTCGATAAAGCATTTACTAACATGAAATGTTTTTTCTTTTCTCCTTTCTCAATATTAGAAGAAAGGTGAATGGACAAAAAGCCAGTAAAGGGTTTAATTTTTAAAATGTAGCAACAGAAAACACACGCTGTTGTAACTGTTCATGTTACTTTAAGCTTTGTATTTCAAAACTATATTAACAGCTTTAGAAATAAACTCTCCAGTAGCTGCATGGTATTAGCCAGTGCTGTTCTTCTTTGCTTTATCCTATTGTGTCAGTAGGGATGCTGCAGCAATTCTTTTTGATCTAAAAATTACTTTGTTCTGGAACTGAAAAAGAAAAATGCTGTAATCTCCTACTAAAATTTTACCTGACAGTGAGGCCAGTCAGTCAGTGGAATAACTTGCTAAGGAAGTTCAGTGAGAATCTTTCACAAGATCTTCTATAGTTGACTAGAATGAGCCACGTGGAATCTGAAGATCAAGCTGGAAAAGACCTCCAGGATGAGAAACCGTTCTCAACTAAATTTTTAGAAAGGAGTTAAGAAGTCTATATTACAAGTTTTGAGGAAACATTGCCTAAAATCATTTATTCAGAACTTAGTTTCACGTATGTTTTGTGCTTAACAAGCATCTTTCATGAAGAATATGTTTAATAATGGAAAGTAATTTTTTAAAAAGCTATATAGTTCTAAATCATAAATCTAAATCATGTTCCATCATGTATGTTCTGAAAAGTTCATTATTAGATCCCCTACTGTTGTGTGCTAGTGCCTCAGCGGAGGAAGACCGAGATTATGATAGTCTTGTGCACTATAAGCAGGGCACACATAGTCTTTAAATTAAAGAGCTAGGTAGGTGGCTGGCCAGACTGTCAGTCATTATTAATGCCAGAGATCTGGATTTGATGGCCTGTTCTGTCTCTCTGCTTAGGCCAGCAAGAGGTAGGATTGCTGCTGGAGGGAGGCTATTAGCTCTGGGGCAAGGCTAAATCTTTAATCTCTCCACAGGTTCCTCTTTCACTAATTAGAAAAGAAAACAGCTGGGCTGTGCTGTTTTCAGATCTTTTTAGCCAAAAAATACTTGCTATATTGGGTTTTGAACACAGCAATAGAGCATTAAAAACAAGAATTTTTAGTCTTTGGGGACTTCATAGAGATTTTTGTTCTTGGCTTCTTAGGGTTTGAAAGAAAAGGTTCAGTGTTGAGAGAGCAAGGACTGCAGGAATGGGTGGTTGGGGCAGGGGTAGAGTTGAAGACTATATTTAGAATTTCAACAGTTGTAGTTTTTCTTTAAGAAATTATTCCTCTTGATGCTAGTATATGGTAAAAAGTAAAATGAACTAAAAAAGGTTCCTGTATAATGACATGAAGACTATAGGTCATTGGGGTGCAGAGCTTAGCAAGTAGTCTGTGTCAAGACAGTTTTGTTCTTTTTACTTCCTAATAACCAATTTAATTTCACTTGTGTTGCAATGGAATATGTCCAATATTAAATTTTCAGTTTCTCTAAAGTGTGGAATAGCTAGTGTAAAGATAACTGTGACATTAGAGTCTTTTTCAGTGATAGGCCAGTTATATGGCTAGGTCGCTGGATGTGGAAGGGGAGGTGGAATTTTACTGTAGGACCCATGCTAGCGAGGTATTACTCTTTGTTTGCCACTTAAACAGTCCAACCTCCCCTGAAATAGAAATGACTAACGATGGCCTTGGGTTAGTAACACTCATTGAACTAGCAATGATTTGTTTCCTCTGTTATCAGTGTGGGGTGGGCTAGATTAAGCCTTTAGGCTCTTTAGGTTCTGTTTTTTCGGGGAGCAGTGGTCGAACCAGAGGCATAATATAGCCTTCCTAATCTCTTCCTTCTCCCTTTACCCTCAAGGGTAGGCTACTCGCTAAGGTTAGGACTCCCAGGCCTGGGTTCCTCTGATGCTTGAAAGAGGGATTGCGTTGCAAGGTATGTTTTTCTGGATTAGTCCTAGGGATCAGCCCCTACTGCAGGCCCTGCCACTATACGTCTCCATTGGAGAAGGAAAGCAGAGAAGAAAATAATTCCTGTATAATCCACAGACACCAACTTCATTGGTCTTTTCCTGCACTGCCCCCCTTTTGTTTGATACGGAGCATTTGTGACTTTACCCCCTCTTTTGACATAAGAGAGCAGGCCAGGACTAAATTAGCCCAGTTCCTGGTCTTGGCTATGTATAAAGATGAAGAACAGGGAGTAGTTGGCCAGTTCTTTTGGCATTCCTTATTAGAAATCCTCTGTGTCTCTATATTTGTTCAGTGTGGGACTTCGGAATTTCTTTATGTTTTTCCCACTTGCTTGGGGCATTCCAGTGATTGCATAATGTTTCACTAGCACCATTCAGTATATGGTTGTATTTAAAACATCTTACAGTTTTGGTTAGTATATCATTGATATGAGTCACAAATAGTATAAGCAGTGCACAAAGCACATCTGGAGGATAAGTACATCCTAGGATAATTTTATCTCATTGTACCAGCAATATTATTTGTCACAGTGAATAGAATTAACATTGGATTTTTCTATTCTTTCTAATCCCTCCCCCCTTTATTGCTGTTGACAGTATGTTACGTACCCAGATTACAAATGAGTTTTGTTTGCAAATATTTTTGAATAACTAAGCCTTTAGAAATCTACGACATACCTAAGTGATGTATCGCTATTATTATCTGTTCCCCCTTCTCCCATCCACCCACATAGTTCATAATGTTCAGGATATTTGCCAAGCCTGAGAACCTTTAGTTAGGGTTTCTAAAGGTCATATTTCATGGAGAAAACTTAAATGACCAAGAGCTCTAGGGCCTTAAGAGCTCCAGTAATGAGAAAGATGTCTGGAGTTCTGACATGTGTAGCTCTTATAATAGAGATTCATTTTGAACTTGATCACATATAAGTGGGAGACTGGGATGGTTTTGATATTGTTTGGGACCAAGGGTTTTGCATGTGGTTGAAAATGAAGTATGTCTTGATTGAGGAAAAGTGAGAATTGCATCAGGTAAGTTCGCACGTCTTTTGAGAGATTGTTAGGGCATAGTTCCAGTGTAGCTTCAAGCTCTAGACGAACATACCTGTGAAAGTCTCTCATTTGTGTCGTTTATCTACTTCTCTAAATATTAAGGGGGAGGGCAAGATTACCAACAAGCACATGAGATTGTAGAGTCATTCCAAGTATACAGTGATGTCACTCAGAACACTTTTCTGAGAGATGTGAATGAAGAAAAAAAATTACTAGTGGATTCTTCAAGCTGTAGTTTACATAAAAAATGTTTATCATACTTCAGTCACTCCAGCTCTTGCCAGACAGTAGTAGTTTCTAAATTCACATGTGAATTTTTGGGAAGGAATTTTGAATTCATTTGTATTTTCCCTCCACCTTTAAATTCCATTTCTGAGATATGAGTATATCTAACATGCCTCCTATAACAGACGTCCACATGGTTGTTTTTCAGAACTCTTGCTTTTGAGCCTCTTTATTCCAACAGTACTATCATTGTTCAAAATATTGGGGCCTCTTGAGTATATATTCAGGGACTGAAGAACATCTCTGTAGTGGCAAATCATCTTTTGGAGTTTGGATATGTCTTTGGGTGGAAGAAATGATTAACATGGTTATTTGTTAGACACAAGATTGGGAAAAAAAAGGGTGATTATCAAATTGAAGAATACCAAAGATCTCTATTGTGGTGACTCTATAGAGCAGTGAAAAGAAGAATCAGTGGTATGTCCAGGGACTTTGCAGCCACAAGACAGGTGTGACCTTGGTTTCCTCATTTTAGAAACCAAAAGCCTATCTACTTTGTAGGATTGGTATGAAGGAGAAGTAAAGAGACTCAGTACTTGGTTTGTAGTTGGCCTTCACGTATGTTAATTCCTCTGAAGACAATTCTGAAGAATTCCAACCTTATTTTTGAGTAACAGCCTCAATGTCCAGAATAACTGCCTTGAGATTACTGCTTTTAAGACAGCACTTAATTGGACTTACAGTTTTTATTGAAAAAGAAAGAAAGAATAGTCAGTAATTCTGAACAGAAACAGCTGAACAATGTTTTAAGTGTATTACACCCAAACTCAATGACAAGGAAACCAGTGCTAGGTTTAAATTGAGTAATGCGATCCTGGATAAATCACTAAGCATCTCAGTTTCCTGTCTGTACAATTAGAAGTTTAGGCTTGATCTATTAGAACACAAGCCTATTTGTTTTGAAAGGCTGAATCCTAAACCAGTACAAGTTTGGGCTGGACTAGTGATTACTAATCAAAAGAGATCTTCCATAGTAATGTCATGGAAAGGACCCTTGATTCCACTTTGGTCTCTTCAGCATACTTTTGCTTAGTAAAGCCAAAGAAGGTATTGAAGTACCTGTGCATATGAGTATCTAAGTGAGAATTCCGTGCTATGGATCTTATAATTAAGAAGCTATTGGTTGTATGTCATGCTCCTATTCCTTAATCTGGTAATGTATTATTCAATCAATGAAAATTACAAAGCATAAAGTGTGTTTTAATGAAGTAGGGAGTGTGGTGATGTGGTGAAAAAGCCCCTTTGGCTTTTCTTTCAAATGTCATTCTGGGTGTAAATTTTGTTCTTGGATTTGAAAGCAGTGGAATTGCAGAATAATGGAAGTAATTCTCTTGTAAAAGTACATCAGAGCTACTTCTCAGTTTAAAAGAAATGCATTTATTGCTCTTGGCATATGTAAGAATTTGTATTAAATATGCAATCATCTTGACTTTCTTTTTTAAAATCAAAATCATTCGTATTTTACCAACTAAAGCATTTGCTTTATATCAGAATTATAAAAAGGAATATCTTTTAAAAAAGTTAAGTGACCTTAATGTTTATTATGAGGAAAGTCATAATCAAATTGGAACTTATGGTGTGGGAATGAACTTGTAAAACAAGAAAAAAACCCATCTTAAATTGTATTCTCTGATGGGAAGTATTTTGTCAAGTCCCAGGCCAATAAAAATACAAAATTATATTTGTTTATATTTAAATTGGGAAACTTTGGTGCTAGGTACAATTCCCATGGTATACCATATGTGCCTCTTAGCTGTTTAAAAACTGTGGTTGCCTTATTTAGTGCTAGGCATTTAATCAATGAGAGTTAATCTAATTAAGCTGTAAAGTTATTAACTACCACATATATAATTTTGGGAGAAGTTCTTTTAGCCACTGACTACAGAAGGAGGAATATGGATTATTCTTTGAGAAATTAATGTATAGCCTTTTGGAAAAGAAGTGGCCTTAGCAAACATGTTTATAAAGTCATGTTATCTCAAGTGCAGTTGGACTTTTCATTGTGTTGAGATTTCTACTTGTGTGTTCTCATCTATCTGTCATTTTTGACTATACTAAGAAGATGTTTATAGACTCTTCTTCTTGTGCATTTTCCTAATTTACTACTTGGAAAATATAAGGTGGAAACATAAGTTAAGATTTTTTTTTTAATTATGTTACATGTTCCTGGTAAGTATATAAGTCTACAGCTATAAATTTTTTGTGTGTTTCAGCTTCTCTATATTAAGAGCATTGTTAAAATTTTTGCGGATTGTGATTAGGAAAAAAGTTTTAATAGATGGGTAAAAAATAGTTTTTCATTGTGCATTGTTTAAACTTCTTTAAAGCCAGACTTGCAAGTTTGAATGTCACATAGCTCAGTCTCTGGTACTGTAATAGATCAGCTCAACTAAGCTCTGAACTAGTTTAATGAAGCCAGATATTATTGTATTCTAAAGAGAATTAACATCTGAAATGTAGTTGCATAATTATGGCATTATCAGGAATGCATAATGGTTCAGTCATTTATGCTTCATTCTTTTAAAGCTTACTTTTTTTTTTTGAGACAGAGTCTCACTCTTTTTGCCTGGGCTAGAGTGCCGTGGCGTCAGCCTACCTCATAGCAACCTCAAACTCCTGGGCTCAAGTAATCCTTCTGCCTCAGCCTCCCGTGTAGCTGGGACTACAGGCATGTACCACCATGCCTGGCTAAGTTTTTCTATATATTTTTAGTTGGCCAGTTAATTTCTTTCTATTTTTAGTAGAGACAGGGGTCTCACTCTTGCTCAGGCTGGTTTCGAACTCCTGACCTTGAGCGATCCGCCCGCCTCGGCCTCCCATAGTGCTAGGATTACAGGCGTGAGCCACCGCGCCTGGCTAAAGCTTACTTTTTTCATGTCATTTGGATTGCATATGCACTGAATTTTCTCATACGACTTCCCTTTTCTTTTTTCCACAGTGCTCTGGGATCCTTGGAAATTTATGATTAGATAGGAGACCAAAATGCTATTCTCCAGATTAGATTAGTTTCTATTTTTGTTTAATTTCATCTGTTTTATTATTTGCAGAAAGGTTACCCTTATAATGGGCAAGGATATAAGAGGACTTGTATAGACTGCCTTCTCTTGGATGTTGCCAAGTCTCTGATTGTTTTTGGCTGCTGGTGGCTTAATACCCAACTAAAGAAGTGATCTAAACAAACGCTTTTCTGTGATGTGGTGACAGACGTCTTTTTTAAAATTCAATTTATTGCAAACTTTTGTATGTAATGAAAATGTGGCAATGTAAAATTACTCTGAAGTTTCTAAATGCTTGATTTCCATTTCTGTACCTATCTCGTTGTGGATTGCTAACAGACACTTTTTGCATGCTGGCAGTAGTCCATGGACCACCCTTAGAGTAGCCCAAGCTTAAACCACATGTTTATTATTTCACTTAACAAGAAGACTGGATTTGGTGGTTCCGGGGTGGGTTCAGCAGCTCTGCATTACGGTTATAAAATGACTACAACAGCTCCAAGAATGTCCCCCTCAAGTGAGGACATCTGAAGCAGGAAGAAAGAAGGAGGAGAAAGAAAAGGGACCTTTCCTTTTGTTCTATTTTCTGTTTTTTTAATTCTAAAATCTTTCCTGATACTCTGTGTTCTGTGTTATTAGGGAATAAAACTTTTCCCAGTAACTCTTCTACCATTTTCTACTCCTAGAACACTTCCCTTTACACCTCATTTGCTAGAACTGGGGGTCACAGAGCCACATCTGTATTGATTGTGTGCAAGAAGGAACGATGGATTGCCATATTGGCTTAGACCTTAGATTGGCTAGATCTCTCCCCTTGTACTGTGCCTAGGGCCACCAGAAGAAAATAGAGATTTTTGGTAGTGAGGAGAAGGGAGGAATGGCTGGGTGTGTTACCAATAGGATCTGCCACATTGAGAAGAGAGGTTAGTCTGAGCATCTCAGACATTGAATTTAATAACTTATTTCATTGGTTATAGTTAAGGAAGATGAATGGAAAATAGTAAATGCGTTAGCCTTTGAGACCCAGTGTCCTTGTGAGTCTAGAATTTGCCGTTGGGCATTGCTGCTATATAGTATTAATACTTGCCTACTGGCTAGAATGCATTTGATTTGAATGATGATTTAATGACTAGCCAAGCTTTAATTAGTTTGAAAACATAGAAAATTATTCTTGTTAGAGATATAACCTTTATTGTATAATGTATATTTTTACTGTGTTCAAATGTATGTTTCATTTTTAGAAGCTACACAGTATATACTTTAAGAAGTGATTTATTTTTTCTGATTACTTTTGCAAGTGTATTAGAAAAAGGAAATGATTTAGCATGTTAAGACATATTCCATCCATCATCTTCAGGGTACTTCTCATGATATTTCATTTGAACAACAGGCCTTGATTTTGTTATGCTACTGCTTATATTTAGCACTCGATTCTTACTTTTAGATAGGAAGAAAGCAGGAGTTTTTCAAAAGTATGTGTAGCTGCTCATAATAGCAAGAGTCACTTTGGTTTCTTCTATATTTATATCCTAGCTGACAACACATACAAGCATTACTTTGCCAGATTCATACTGAAATAAACAATTTTGGCTGGGCATGGTGGCTCATGTCTGAAATCTCAGCACTTTGGGAGGCTGAAACAGGAGGGTCACTTGACGCCAGAAGTTTAAGACCAGCCTGGGCAACACAGGGAGACCCCAATCCCTTAAAAACAAATTGGTTGGGTATGATGATGTGTGCCTGTAGTCTTAGTTACTTAGGAGGCTGAAGCAGGAGGATCACTTGAGCCCAGGAGTTTGAGGCTGCAGTGAGCTTTGATTGCACCACTGCACTCCAGCTTGGGGCTGTCTCTTAAAAAAAAAGATTAACAATTTTGAATGAGAAGTTTGTACCATGTGCATTTATAAATCCTTTCCTAGTTAACAGTTTGTTTAATGAATTTTTTTGTTGTTAAAGTAAACAGCATCTCAGTTTGAGCCCCATACAGTGTTACCTATTATTAAATTTGCGGTATTTAGCTGAGTGATTCCTGATTTTTGATATTTGCATTTTTGGGTCTCTATATAAAGGAGGAGTGCAGGGTGAATGGAAAGACCATGAGCCTGAGAACAGGAGCCCTCGGTTCTCTTGTTCTGACACTTATTTACTACCTGAATGGCTGTGAAGAAGGGCTTTTCCTCTTTGAGGTGTGGTTGCCTTTTCTGTAACACCTGATCTTTCATTCTACTTCACTGGTTGTTGTGCGGATAGAATTTAGATTGTGGATACTCTTAAAGTGGTGGTTCCCAACCCCCTGGCCTCAGCAGCACCAGTCTGTAGCCTGTTAGGAACCAGACCTCACAGCAGGAGGTGAGTGGCAGGCAAGCAAGCAAAGCTTCATCTGTATTTATAGCCACTCCCCATCACTGGCATCACCTCTTGAGCTCCACCTCCTGTCAGATCACTGGCAGCATTAGATTCTCATAGGAACATGAACCCTACTGTAAATTGCACATGTGAGGTTGTGCGCTCCTTATGAGAGTCTAATGCCTGCTGATCTGAGGTAGAGCTGAGGTGGTGATGTTAATGCTGGGGAGTGGCTGCAAATACAGATTATCATTAGCTGAAAGGTTTGACTGCACAATAAATGTAATGAGCTTGAATCATCCTGAAACATTTCATCCCTCCCCCTGCCCCCTGGTCCATGGAAAAATTGTCTTACATCAAACTGGTCACTGGTGCCAAAAAGGTTGGGGACTGCTGCTCTAAAAGATTTCACAAATGTAGTTGATATGTCTTATCATTAATAGTGAGTTTTATAGAGTAAACATATTGAAAGGTACCCAGTGCATCTGAAGTATGGCTAAACTAACACCATAAGATTAGTTATAATTTTTGCTAATTCACAGAGCAACATTGTTTTATCAGTTTACTTCATTTTAAGATAGACACAGTTCTGGTATTGTGGAGTTCTTGATAATCTGAGAATTTGAGTATCAGCATATAGGATAGCATGAATTATTCTAAATTCAGCTTTTATTTGAAACAATTGATACTATCTTGACAGTTTTTCCTAGTTTTCAATATTTTCAAAGTGACTTCAGTGAAATGGCAGAGCAGGCAGCTCCAAATGCTAGCATCTCCACAGAAACGTTGGATAAACGAGCAGCAACTGTCAGAATCAACTTTGTCAGAACTGTGGAAGACAAAGGATTATAGCAATAGAACGAACATTTTCATCACTACACACAGACACAGACACACACAAAACCCAGAAGTCTGTATGCTTTAGCTGTCAACTTCCCTACCCCCAAAAGCCCCAGCCCTTGAAACCACTGTCTCTCTCAGATTTCCTTTTCTTGGACATTTCATATATATGGAATCATATAATATGTGACCTTTTGTGACTGAATTCTTTCACTTAGTGTAATGTTTTCAGGGTTCATCCATGTTGTAGTATGCATCAGATCTGTGCTTCCTTCCTTTTTGTGGCCTAATATTATTCCATTGCATGGCTATACCATTTTTTGTTTATCCATTCATCAGCTGATGGGCATTTCAGTTGTTTCTATAAATCTACATAATACCAAAATACATGAAGCAAAAGTGACAGAGACAATCGAACAAATAGTTGGAGACTTCAGTGTCCTACTTTTAATAATGGATAGAACGGCTAGACAGAAGATCAAGGAACTAGGAGACTTGAACAGCACTGTAAACCAAGTAGAGTTAACAGACATTTATAACACACTTCACCTAACAACACAATATACATTATTCTTAAGTGCACATGGAACAGTCTCCAGGACAGACCATAAAACAAATTTCAGTAAGTTAAAAAGGATAGAAATAATACAAATTGTATTTTCTGACCATATGGAATGAAATTAGAAATCAGTAATAGGAAGAAATTTGGGAAACTCACAAATATGTGGAAATTAAACAACACAATTATCCAGTTGGTCAAAGAATAAATCAAAAAACAAATCAGAAAATGTTTTTAGATGAATTTAAATGAAGACACAACATATCAAAATGAAGCGTGGAGTTAAAGTAGTGCTTACAGGGAAATTTATAGCTATAAATGACTGTTGTAAGAGGGAAGAAAGATCTCAGTACACCAGGCTTCCACTGGAAAAAGATGACTAAATTAAACCTAAAGCAAACAAAAGGAGGAAAATAATAAGGATTAGAATAGAAATTTATGAAACAGAGAATAGCAAAATAATAGAGGAAATCAGTGAAACCAAAAGCTAATTGTTTGAAAATATCAACAAAATTGACATTAATCTAGATTGAACAAGATACAAAAGAGAGACTCAAATTAATAGAAATGAAAGAGGAGACATTACTACTGACCTTACAGAAATGAAAAGGATTATAAAAGAATACTGTGAAGAAATTGTACTCCAACAAATTAGATAACTTAGATGAAATGGACAGGTTCTTAGACTCAAACTATTTAACTCAAAAAGAAAGTAGAAAATTAGAATAGCCTATAATAAGTGAAGAGATTAAATCAGTTATCAAAAAGCTACCCATAAAGAAAAGCTTGGGCCTAGATGGAATTCTGAGGAATTCTACCAATCTTCCCTCCCCACCCCCCGACAGAGTCTTGCTCTGTTGCCTGGGGTACAGTGCCGTGGCGTCAACCTAGCTCACAACAACCTCAAACTCCTGGGCTCAAGCGATCCTACTGCCTCAGCCTCCCGAGTGGCTGGGACTATAGGCGCTCACCACCACGCCCAGCTAATTTTTTGTTTCTGTTTTTAGTTGCTTGGCTCATTTTTTCTATTTTTAGTAGAGATGGGGGTCTTGCTCTTGTTTAGACTGGTCTCGAACTCCTGACCTCAAGCAATCCTTCCATTTTGGCCTCCCAGAGTGCTAGGATTATAGGCATGAGTCACCGTGCCTGGCTCTCTACCAATCTTTTAAAAAATAATTAAGGCCGGTTCTCACACACACACACACACACACACACACACGTACACAGTTAGGAGGAAACGTTTCCCAACTTATGAGGCCAGTATTACCCAAATACCAAGACCGGAAAAAGATACCACAAGAAACTACATACCAATATCTCTTATGAATATGGGTATAAAAATCCTCAAGAGAACACTAGTAAACCAAATCAACAATGTTGCTTTGTTGATATATACAGAGTATTAAGGCTGGGTGTAGTGGCTCATGTCTGTAATTCAAGCACTTTAGGAGGCTAAGGCAGGAGAATTGCTTGAGGCCAGAAGTTTGAGACCAGCCTGGGTAACATAACAAGACCCCCATTTCTATATTAAAAAAGAAAAACAAAATAACAGGGTGTGGTGGTGCACTCTTGTAGAGCTAGCTACATGGAAGGCTAAGATGGAGAAATTGCTTGAGCCCAGATGTTTGAGGTTACGGTGAGCTATGATCATGTCACTGTACTCCAGCCTGGGTGACAGAGCAAGACCTTGTCTTTAATAAAATAAAAAAAAATTACACGCATGACAAAGTGGGATTATCTCAGGCTTCTAAGTTTACTTTAACATCTGAAAGTCAATTAATGTAATCACTCATTTCAATAGAATGAAAAATGAAAATCACGTAATCATCTCAGTAAATCCAGACCAAGCATTTGATAAAATCCAACACCATTTCTTGATTAAAAAAACATTCAGCAAACTAGGACTAGAAGGGAGCTTCCTCAATTTAATGAAAGGCTTCCAGGTATAACTTTAAAATTGTGTTGTTTTAGTGGTTACTTTTATATTTGCCCTATGACAGTCTGCCTTCAAGTGATATTATACAACTTCAGGACCTTTCTTCTGTTATTATCTCTTTAACTTTGTGTTATTGTTGTCATGCACTTCATATGCTGTAAAACTCATAGTACATTGTTATTGATTTTGCTTTAAAGAGTCATTTTTTAAACAAATATGAATAATTAGAAAAGTCTATTGATTAGTGCTCATCAATTCTTTGTGTAGGTCCCTATTTCCATTTGGTATATTTTTCTTATTTACTGGAATACTTATCTTAATATTTCTTGTGCAGGTCTGTGGGTGAGGAATTCCTTTAGCTTTTATATGTGTGAAAAGATATTTCTCCCTTTTTGAAATGCAGTTTTGCTGAATATAGAATTCTAGGCTGATAGTTTTTTTTTCTTTCAGTATCCTAAAGATGTTGCTCCACTGTCTTTTTAGCATACATTGTTTCCAATGAGAAATTTGCTCCTGTTCTTATCTTCTTGCCATTCTATGTAATGTGATTTTTTTCCTGGCAGCTTGTAAGATTTTATCTTTATCACTGTTTTTAAGCAGTTTTATTATATGATATGCCTTGGTGGTGTTTTCTTTTTATTTTTTGTGCTTATGTTTATTGATTTTTTTTGGATCAATGGGCTTATGGTTTTAATCAGATTCTTTGTTTTTTTTGAGACAGAGTCTCATTCTGTTGCCCGGGCCAGAGTGCCATGGCATTAGTCTAGCTCACAGCAACCTCAAACTCCTGGGCTCAAGCAATCCTCCTGCCTTAGCCTCCCAAGTAGCTGGGACTACAGGCATGTGCCACCATGCTCGGCTAATTTTTTTTTTTTTGTATATATATATTTTTTAGTTGTCCAGCTAATTTCTTTCTGTTTTTTTAGTAGAGGCGGGGTCTTGCTCTTGCTCAGGCTGGTCTCGAACTCCTGAACTCAAACGATTCTCCCACCTCCTGGCCTCCTAGTGTGCTAGGATTACAGGTGTGAGCCACCACACCCAGTCTGGGTTTAATCAGATTTTTAAACATTTCTGCCATTATTTCTTCAAATATTTTTTTTTGTCTCCTTCACCCTGTTCACAGACCCCATTACACACATGTTAAACCTTTTAAAGTTTCCTCGCTCATACATTTTTCCTTCATTTTTTTAGCCCTCTATCTTTTATTTTGAATATTTATTGCTAAGTCTTCAGATTGATTTATCTTTTACAGTATTTAATTTGCTGTCAATTCCATGTAGTACATTTTTCATCTCAGATAATGTAGTTTATATCTCTAAGAGTTCTATTAGGTTTATTTAAAATATCTTACAAATCTTTACTTTTTTTTTTCCTACCTTTCTCTCTTTGCTTTTTTTTTCTTTTTGGACAGACTCTCACTCCTTCACTTAGACTAGAAGGCGGTGTTGCTGTCATAGCTCACTTCAGCCTCAAATTCCTGGGCTTAAGGGATCCTTCTGCCTCAGCCTCTCGAGAAGCTGGGACTATAGCCCTGCACCACCCACTACGCCTGGCTAATTTTCCTGTGTTTTGAATATATGGCATACAGTTATGATTATTGTTTTAATGTCTTTGGTTACTCATTCTGTCATCTGTATCAATTCTGGATCAGTTTTGATTTGATTTTTTTCTTGTCACTCTGGGTGGTGTTTTCCTGCTTCTTTGTGTGCTAGTTGTAAATTTTGATTATATACCAGGCATTGTGTATTTTGCCTTGTTGGGTGATAGATATTTTTGTGTTCTTGTAAATATTCCTGAGCGTTGTTTTGACATACAGTTCAGTTTCTTGGAAGTTCAATCATTTCATGTCTTTCTAGGTTTTGTTAAGTTGTACCAAATCAGCATTTAACGTAAGGTTCATTTACTCCACTACTGAGGAAAAACTCTTTTGAGCACTTTACTCAATGTTATATGAATTGTGAGGTTTTCCATTCTTAGTAATGGGAAACAGGCACTATTCCAGGCCCTGTGTGAGCTATGGCTGTTATTTTCCCTAGTCTTTCCAGTGGTTCTTTGTCCTTCCTTACATTGAATAGATATATAGATATCATGATAATGATTATACTTGTTTCTGATTTGAAACAGAAAGCTCTCAGGTTTTCACCATTAAGTTTGATGTTACCTGTTGGCTTTATTTAAAAAAGTTTTTATAGTATCCTTTTTCTGAATAAGGAATTTCCCTTCTGTTCCCTATGATTTTTTTTAAATCATGGATGCTTATCATTTTTTATCCAATTCTTGTTCTCCATCTGTTGGACGCTCATATCTTTTTCTCCTTTATTTTGTTAATTATCTTAATTACATTAATGGTTGAGTTTTAAACTGACTTTGTAGTCCCAGAATAAACCCAGCTTCATTGTACTATAAATGTTCTTTTATTGCTCATTTTGGTTTGCTAAATTTTATTTATATTCTTTGCATCTGTGTTCATGAATGAAGCTGGTCTGTAATTTAAAAAATAAGTTGTTTTTTTTTTTAAACCTGCAATGCCCTTGTTGAGTTCTGCATCAAAAGTGATTGATGCTCATCATGTGAGTTGATGAGTGTTCTTTCTCTGTCCATTCTCTGCTCTGTGTTTAAGATTGACTTATTTCTAAATTCTTTATAGAAATTGCCAGAAAAACCGTCTGATCCAAAAGTTTTTTTCATTTCTAATTTGGGTTTATTTTCTTCTTCATTATAGGATTGGTTAGATTTTCTGTTTATTCTTAGTTTTGATAAGTTTTTTTTCCCTAGAAGTTTATCTACATGTTAAATTTCTTGGCATGATATTGTTCATAGGATCCTCTTTTTAAATTTAGATATGACATACATATAATAAAGTGTATGACATTAAAAAATTTACAACTTAATTTTCATAAATGTGTATTTTTATCTATATATATTTGTGTAACCACCAGCTAGAGCAAGATTAAAAAATTTCTGTCACTTCTATAGGTTCCTTCTTGGTCTCTTCTCATCAGAGCTCTGTAGGTAATTATTACTTTGCTGTCACCACAGATTTAGTTTTACCTGGTTTGAGCATCATGTAACTAGAATCATAGGTACTTCTTTGTGTCTGATTTATTTTGCTCAGCATTATGTCTGTAAGGTTCATGTTTGTTGTTGCTTATAGTAGTAGTTCTCATCCCATTGTGTGAATATAAAACAGTTTATATATTGATATTTATTCTGTTATTTGGGTTACTTAAAATAACCCAAATAATATTGGGTGATTTTCAGTCTTTATTAGGAATAATGCTGCTGTGAATGTTGCTTTACATATCTCTTGGAAGATATGTAAAGAAGAATTACAATCTCATTTCTCATGGGTATATCCATAGAAAGGAATTGATGAGTCATAGGTTGTGAATCCTTAGCATTTGATGTAGTACCTATACCAGCTTACTCTCCCAGAATCAGTGTATTAGTATTTCAGCATTCCACACCTTTGCCAACATTTGGATATTTTCAGTCTTTTAAAATTTAGCCATTAGTGGAGGTATATTGGCATGACATTTTGATTTTCATTTGCATTGTCTGATATCTAACGATGTTGAGATGTTTTCCATTTGCTTTCTTAACCACATAGATGCCCTTATTTTTGAAGTGCTTGTTCAAGCCTTTGGACAGTTTAAATTGGGATGTCAGTCTTCTTATTGATTTAAGAGTTCTTTATATATTTTACACACACACACACACACACTGTTGTCATATGTATGTATTACAGCTGTCTTCTCCTAATCTGTGGTTGACTTTTTTATTCCCTTAGTGTTATCTTTTGATGAACAGAAGTTCTCTATTTTAATGAAGTACAATTTATCAGTTTTCTATGTGATCCGTGCTCTTTGTGTTCAAGAAACCTTTGCCTATTCTAAAGTTATAAAAACATTGTATCTTTTCATTCCTCTATCTTTATTGTTTTATATTGCACATCTGGTTCTACCATATACATTTACATGTGATGTGAAGTAATAGTGAAAGTTCATTTTTTTCATGTGAGTATCAGGTTGACCCAGCACACTATCTATTGAAAAGAGCATTTCCCCCAGTGATTTGCTGTAGTGGTGTTTGCCTTAAGTCATGTGTGGGTCTGTTTAAGGGGTCTTTATTCTGTTCCATTGGTCTGTTTGCCCATTTCTGCACCAATGATATACCGTCTTTATTGCTGTAACCTTTCAGGTAAGTCTTTGGTAGTGTAGATCCTCCAGCTTAATTATTGCTCTTCACTGTCTTAGCTAATCTGCATTCTTTGCATTTCCATTATAGAGTCAGCCTGTCAATTTAAGTTAAAAAGAAACTGCTTTGGGGTTTTGATCAAAATTCTATTGTATCTTTATATTAATTTGTGGAGAACTGTCACTTTTTAATATTGAGCCTTCCAACAGTGAGCATAGTGTATATACTTTCATTTATGTAATCTTTAATTTCTCTCAGTAATGTTCTGTAGTTTTCAATGTAGCAGCCCTGTATATCTTTTAGATTTATTTCTTGGTATTTGATGTCTTTTTAGGTGCTGTGGTAAATACTATGATTTAAGTTTCATTTTATACTTATTTGTTGCTTTGAATGTAGAAATAAAATTAATTTTTGAACTGGGTGTGGTTGTTCATCCCTGTAATGCCAGCAACTTTGGAGGCTAAGGTGGGAGGATCACTTGAGGCCGGGAGTTCAAGATCAGCCTGGGCAACACAGTGAGACCCCATCTCTAAAAAACAAAAATGAAAATTAGTGGGGTGTGGTAGCATGTGCCTGTAGTCCCAACTACTTGGGACCCTGAGGTGGGAAGATCACTTGAGCCAAGGAGTTCAGGGCTGCAGTGAGCTATGATTGCTCCACTGCAATCCAGCCTGGGTGATAGAGCAATAACCTATCTCTTAAAAAAAAAAAAAAAAAACCAATAATTTCTGTATGTTGATCTTATGGTTATTGAGCTTGCTAAATTCTAATAATTTATAGATTCCTTTGCATGGTATCCAGTCATGTCATGTATGAATAATGACAGGTTTACTTCTTTATTTCTAAACTTTATGATTCTTATTTGATTTTTCTGTTTAATTTCACCTGGTAGGATCTCTGATATAATGTTGAGTAAATGTGATGATAGTGTACATTCTTCCCTTTTTTCTGGCATCAAAAGAAAAGCGTACAATATTTTGCCACTAAATGTAATGTTAGCTTGCTGTTTTTAGTCTTTTAAATTTAGCTATTCTGATGAGGGTTAGAGTGGTAGCTCATTGTGTTATTTGTGTTGTGATTTTTCTGAGGTGGCATGAATACTTTAATGATCCAAAGCTATTGCTCATCTGTCCAGTTTAGGTATATATTTGGATTTAAATTGAATATGTAAATTAATATTTGAAATAAGCACTCTTTAAATGAGATTGATCTAATTTTAACCCTTATGTCTTAGACACTAGAGATGCCTATTGCTCGCACATTTCAGATAAAATTTCTTTACCATTCTGTAATTTCCCCTTCTGTTTTGAAAACATAATACATGCACAGGTTAAAAATTTAAACAATTCAAAATGGTTCACAATGAAAAGTAAATTTTTCTACAGTTCACAGTTCATTTACCCTGAGGCAGCTTCTATTAATTTCCAGGGTGTTTTTGATAGGGGGGTATCCTTCCATATTATACTTTAACAGTTACACATTTAGACAACACATGTTTGGGTATGCATTATACATACTTTTCATAGAGCTTCTTGTGATATGTTTTATAGATTGTTCCATATGAGCATGTATAGAATTATATCATTCTTTTGGCTAGCTTTATATTATACTCAATAGGTTCATCATACTTTAATTAGTCTCTTTTTATGGATATTCAAATTGTTGCCAATCTTGTTTTAAATTATTTATTTGGTTATGTGACTATTTTAAACAGTACTGCAGAAATCCTTGTAATATATGTCTTTCTGCATATGTGTCGGGATTTCTTCCCGTACTACTTCTTTTTTTTTTTTTTTTTGAGACAGAGTCTCACTCTTTTGCCCGGGCTAGAGTGCCGTGGTGTCAGCCTAGCTCACAGCAACCTCAAACTCATGGGCTCAAGCAGTCCTTCTGCCTCAGCCTCCCGAGTAGCTGGGACAACAGGCATGCGCCGCCATGCCCGGCTAATTTTTTCTATATATTTTTAGTTGTCTGGCTAATTTCTTTCTATTTTTAGTAGAGACAGGGTCTTGCTGTTGCTCTCACTCTTGCTCAGGCTGGTCTCGAACTCCTGACCTCTAATGATCCTCCCGCCTCGGCCTCCCAGAGTGCTGGGATTACAGGCGTGAGCCACCACGCCCGGCCCATACTTATTAATGTTTTCATTTATAACTTCTTTATACTTTGCTCTGAAAAAAATTACATAGCAAGCTACCTTTTCAGGACTCTTGAGATTACAAATTACCATTCAAAATTTTACCCCCTTGGGCTGGGCACAGTGGCTTATGGCTATGATCCGAGCACTTTGGGAGGCCAAGGCAGGAGAATTGCTTGAGGCCAGGAATTTAAGGCTGCACTAAGCTATGATCATGCCACTGCATTCCAGTACAGCAAGACCTTATCTCTAAAAAAATTTTTTAAAAATGTTTGTTTTTACTCCCTTGGAATAGGCTTGCAGAAGGCATCTCATTTTCAAGAAAATCCCAGGGGAAAGTAATTTTACAGGTGGTGTTTTAGCAGACTTCTTTTTGTGTAGAAAGTCAGTGTAAACTTTACAGTCTCAAATAATGGGTAATATTGAATGGTTGTAATTTTCGTTAGTTTTAAACTGACTTAGCTCCCTAGGTAGAGTATGCTAGTTCTGTAGGGTTCCCCCTCCACCACTTTTTTGGAAAAGCATTAGTTGTGGTTTTTAATTTTTAATGATTATGATTATTATTTTCTGAGCTTATTCTGTTATCCAGGCTGGAGTGTACTGGCGTATCATAGCTCACAGTAACATCAAACTTCTGGACTCAGGTGATCCTCCTGCCAGTCTCTGGATTAGCTGGGACTATAGGTGCAGAGGTGCGCACCACCACGCCTGGCTAAATTTTCTATTTTTTTATAGAGACGGGGTCTCGCTTTTGCTCAGGCTGGTCTGGAACTCCTTGCATCAAGTGTTCTTCCCCCTCTTCCTCGGCCTTCCAAAGCGCTAGGATTGTAGGCGTGAGACACCAAGTCCAGCCTAGCATTAGTATTTTGTAAAGAATAGATAACTTACATGTTACTGTAAAGTTGGCAAGGGCAGAAAAAAGGTGAGAGACAGAGAGAGTAGGGCCAAACAATGTGGCTTTATTGAGTGCTCCGGGGTGAGGTTCATGGGTCCGGAGGAATGAGGCCTGAGAAATCAGTCCCATTTGAAAGGGGTGAGGGCTTTTGGTGGAAAGAGTTGGGGATTTTCGACTGTGACCTTTGGCAATCATTGAGAACTAGGAAGGGTTGGTATTTGTGGAATCCAGGAACCGAAACCAAAAAACTCCTTATCCAGGTGAACATCCAGGTGTGGTTGTCCTTCAACTTAGCTGGGCCTAACAGTCACCTTTGTGGGTCTCTCTTCTCTTTAGGGAGGGGAGGGAGTGCCCGCCACCAGCCATACGGTTACCAGTATTAGTAATATCGGGTTATTCAACAAGTACTTGTCAAAGGTCCATTATGTTCCAGGCAGTGTTCCATGCTCTGGAAATACAGCAGTGAACAGAGTTCTTCATGGAGCTTTTATTCTAATTGCAGATAGGGGTAGGACAAGAATGAAATAATTGATCTATATGTAAAATAGTGAAATAATGTGTAATAAGTGTAAATAATGAAAATATATTGGTAAGTCTATTAGTGAACAATGCTAGTGAGGAAAATAAAACACACGGGCAGGCTTGGGAGTGCTGAGATTTAGAGGATGGGGATATGATTTAAAACAGGATGTGTCACAGGGAAAGATCTAAAAGACACTAGTAGTTGCTTCTAATAGGGGAGAACTGGTGTCTGGCAGACAGGGATGAGAATGAAGCATACTTTGCATACTTTTGTGCCTATTGAATGTTTAACATATGATATATTTATTAGGATAAATTAAACTTTATTGAAAGAAAGGTTAATGTGGTGTTAGAGGTGAGGGAGCAGATAACCAGCTGCCCCACTTTCCAGCAGTTCCTTCTGGTCCTATCACTGTGGCCAGGGCCGCCTTACCCTAAAATGGTAAGTGGTTCTATAATTGTATTTTCCTATTAATAGCATATTAAGGAAAAAGGTCATCCTGAGAAAACAGGGGAGTTTGAATGGCAAATGGATAGGAGATGAACAGTTATTATAAAATCAGGTAAAAACCCTTTGTTGTTATTTTAAATCATTAACAAGGCCATGTCGGTCTTTGTAACATCAAAATGAAATCATCTATAACTAAGTTTCAGTGTGTTTCAATTAAACCATTTAGAGAAGCTTCAACCTTTTGAATACAAGCAGTGAGGCTGAGTGAAGGTTTAATGCTCACTGTCATGCTAGGTTGCTACATCTCTCCATTACCTGCATCTGAACCACTAGTTGAGAGACTTGAGTTTTCCATCACAGAAGCCAAAAGGATTCATAAGTCCTTAGCTTAAGTACTGTAGGGACCTTCTAGCTGGGGCCTTTAAGAAAATTGCAAAAGATAAAAGTAATTTAATTCCTTACCTGGATCTCCCATTCTGTACATCAAACCAATTAGCTTTTAACAGTTGTAGCTATTAGGGTTAATCTTAAATATTCTGCTAGTTTGTTGAGGATCCTCTGGTAAATCTGCTTTTGAAATCAGCTTTATTCAGCTTTTATATTTGTACATTTTGGAAGGTATAGCTAATGCCTGCCAAAGGTAAAGGTGGGGTTAATTTGGAATCTGAATATAAAATATTTGTTATAAAAAGAATATAATAACTAATAAAAATCATAAAACAAAATTCTGTTCATTTTTTTTTTTTTTTAAGAGAAAGGGTCTTACTCTGTCACCCAGGCTGGAGTGCAGTGGCATCCTTGTAGGTCATTGCAACCTCAAACTCCTGGGCTCAAGTGATCCTTCTGCCTCAGCCTTCCTAATAGCTGGGACCACAGGCATGCGCCTCCATGCCTGGCTAAGTTTTCTATTTTCTATAGAGAGAGGGTCTTGCTCTTGCTCAGGCTGGTCTCAAATTCCTGGCCTCATGCAATTCTCCCACCTTGGACTCCCAGAGTGCTAGGATTACAGGTTTGAGCCACCATATCCCACCCCTGCCCATATCTTCTAATATTTGTTAGACCCTTCTAGTCCTTGTGTGGTGCGTTCATGTCCATATTTCAAAGAGCTATAATCATGAATTGGATTCCTTTTT
>CAUYRT010027306.1:0-10762 GCA_963574885.1 Lepilemur ruficaudatus | reverse complement strand
TCAGCCTAGCTCACAGCAACCTCAAACTCCTGGGCTCAAGCAATCCTTCTGCCTCAGCCTCCCGAGTAGCTGGGACTACAGGCATGCGCCACAATGCCCGGATAATCTTTTCTATATATTTTTAGTTGGCCAGTTAATTTCTTTCTATTTATGGTAGAGACGGGGGTCTCGCTCTTGCTCAGGCTGGTTTCGAACTCCTGACCTTGAGCGATCCGTCCACCTCGGCCTCCCAGAGTGCTAGGATTACAGGCGTGAGCCACCACTCACGGCCTATGTAATTTTTTTTAAAAAAGATAAAACGCCTACTCATGTCCTTTGCGCATTATAATATTGATATGTTACGGGAAATATCTGTACTTTCTAGATATTAATTCTTTAGCAATTGTACATGTTGCAAATATTTTCTCCAACACTCTTGATTTTCTGTTACTCTCTTTATATTTTTCACTTTTAAAAACAAATAGATGGCCGGGCGCTGTGGCTCACGCCTGTAATCCTAGCACTCTGGGAGGCCAAGGCGGGTGGATCGCTCAAGGTCAGGAGTTCAAAACCAGCCTGAGCAAGAGCGAGACCCCATCTCTACTAAAAATAGAAAGAAATTAATTGGACAACTTAAAATATATAGAAAATATTAGCCGGGCATGGTGGCGCATGCCGGTAGTCCCAGCTACTTGGGAGGCTGAGGCAGAAGGATCACTTGAGCCCAGGAGTTTGAGGTTGCTGTGAGCTAGGCTGATGCCACGGCACTCACTCTAGCATGGGCAAGGGAGTGATACTGTGTCTCAAAAAAAAAAAAAAAAAAAAAACCAAATAGACTTTAATTTTTAGAGCAGTTTCAGGTTCACAGAAAAATTGAGTGGAAAGTACAGTTCCCATATATTCCTCCCCCCATACGGTTTCCACTATCATTATTTTTTTTTTTCTATTTTTAGTATAGATGGGGTCTTGCTGTTGCTCAGGCTGGTCTTGAACTCCTGAGCTCAAGTGATCCTCCTGCTTCAGCCTCCCAGAGTGCTGGGATTACAGGCATTAACAACCACATGGGCCAGTTTCCACTATTACTAACGTTTTTCATTAATGTCATATTTGTTACAATTGATGAGCCAATTTTGATACATTATTAACTAAAGTCCATAGTTTACCTTAAGGCTCACTCTTTGTGTTGTACATTCTATGGGCTGTGACAAATGTATGGTGACATATATCTACCATTGTAGCCCTAAAATTCCCCTGTGCTTTACCTATTCATCCCTCCTGTCCACCCCAACCCCAATCGCCTAGCAACCACTGATCTTTTTACTGTCTCCATAGTTTTGACTTTTCCAGAATGTTATATAGTTGGAATCATATAATATTAATAGTTGGAATCGTAAAGCCTTTTCAGATGTGAATATTGTCTTTTTTTAAAAAATTTTATTTTGATATAATTTCACACTTAACAGCTGGGCGAGGTGGCTCACGCCTGTAATCCTAGCACTCTGGGAGGCTGAGGAGGGAGGATTGCTTGAGCTCAGGAGTTGAAGACCAACCTGAGCAAGAGCAATATCCCCATCTCTACACAAAATAGAAAAAATTAGCCGGGCATGGTGGTGCGCAACTGTAGTCCCAGCTACCTGGGAGGCTAAGGCAGGAGAATCACTTGAGCCCAGGAGTTTGAGGCTGCAGTGAGCTGTGATGACACCACTGCACTCTACCCGAGGCAACAGAGTGAGCCTCTGTCTCAAAAAAATTTTTTTTCAAACTAATCTAGTAATTTATAGTTATGGCAGTGAGTGCACTGCTGTTTTTGCACTTAATGCCACAACTGTAAATAAACTCATTTTTTGCTTATACTTTAAAAATTTGATTCTAGTTTTTTTGTGTGTGTATTGAGATCAGAGAGAAGACTTGGCCATCAGGCTCTGGGAGACCTGGAAGCCTGGAGCCAGACATGCTACCAGTGACCTCACACTATTCAGTGTTTCCTAACGTCACTCCACCCCATAACAGTGGGACTCAAAGACTAGGAATGCCGGGGAGTGGAGGGGCCTCATAAAAGCATCCGGCGCGTGGGCATTATGTGTGGACACACCCCACGCTTGCTAGCTTTTCCTAGGAGTTCAAGGGCTATAGGTAAACATGAAGGAGGAGCAGAAACGGGAATATTACTTGTGCCAGAGCTGAGGCAAAGCAAAGAACCTCAGAGAAGCCTCTTCTCTCTTGGGTAAATGTGACCTATTTATTCATTCCTCCAATTATGAACTATGCAATGAGTGCCAGGCGCTGTGCAGGGGTGCCAGGCAACCGGCAGTGACTGGATCAAAGACCCTACCTGCAGGGAGTTTGCAGTAAGTAAGGGAGGTCACATAATTTTAGAAGTTGGGATTGAATCCTGGATCCAACACTTAACTGTGTGACCTTGAGAACGTTGCTTAACTTCTCTCACTTTTGGTTTCTTCCAGGGCCTGCATCATATGCTCTATGTGACTATACTCACAGGAGCTCTGTGCTTCCTTTAATGCTCTGTTGTCACCGTCTTGATATTTTTCATCAATTTTGAACTGGGCTCTGCCTTTTCATTTTGCTCTGATTCCTGCAAGTTATGTAGCCAGTTCTGGTTTCTTGATTTGTAAAACAGGATTAAAATAGTCCCTTTCCTAAAAAGAGAAAGTAGAATGGCGGTTACGATGGTCTGGGGGTGGGGGGCTAGGGGAAGAAAAATGGGCAAGTGTTGTTCAACGGATATAGAGTTTCAGTGTTGCAGGAAGAAAAAATTCTAGAGATCTGTTGCAAAACACAGTGAATATACTTAATACTACTGAACTGTACACTTAAAAATAGTTAGGATGATAAATTTTATGTTACCTGTAAAAAATGATATTTAACAAAGACAACAGAGTTACCTTCCTTACAGTTTTCTTAAGGCATTTTAATGCCTGTGCCTGGTGCATAAGCACCAGGCACGTGTTGTTTGGGAAATAAATTCAAGTGGCAAGCGCTAGGGATGTTTCTTTGAGGTGCTTCTAACTTGGATAAACATAAAAACAACAAAACAACAACTGCTTACATTTACCATGCATTTTTCTGTTCACCACTCCCTGTGCCAAGCACTGCTATCGCATTCACTCCTTAAACCCTCCCCACAGCCCTGTGGATAGGTCCCCATATTATCCCCATCGCATATGTGGGGCACCGAAGTTCAGAGAGGTGAGGTCACATGCTTGAGGTCACACAGGAGCCATCATTTGAAACAAGGTGTGTCTGGCTGGGAAGAGCAGCCTCTTAACCACTGATTCCATTTTACTGTCTCCCATTGGAGAGATGTGGCTGACGTGTCCTCCGAAGATGGGAAGGGACTACCCATGGGAAGGGACTCCCCCACCCCGGGGTAGCAGGAGCCAAGCTGGCCCTCTGACAACAGACCACCTTGTGCCAGGGCATCCTCTGTTATCTTTGTTTTTTATCTTGTCTGTGCTTTGAGATCAACTTCCCAGAGGGCGCAGACCTTGTCTGCCTCATCTATGTCTTCCCTAAGGCACCTGGCAGGGGCTGGGTAATTATTTGTGGAGCCTCAAAATGACTCTTGATAAGTGGTTCTGGCGGCTTCTCCAGCAGCGATGGGCTGAGCGTGGTAGATTAAGGCAGAGCAGTGGCTTTGACTCTCCCCCAGACTCCCGAACCTCCCTCCAGGAGGTGCCATGGGGAAGCATTTGCAGGATGTGTCATGCTCACCACAAACACCTGCCTTCTCCTTCTCTCCCCAACGCTGCGTCCGGATTGCTGGTCCTGTAGGTCCCATGCTGTGCTACAGGTTTAACGTGACTATCTCGTCTATCCTTATAAGGACCCTGTGAGGAAGGTCTGATTCTCCTCCCTGTTTCATGGAGGAGGAAAACGAGGTTCATGGAGGGAAGCTCCAGGTTGTACACCCCAGAGATGAGTCCAAGGCCCCAGCTGGTGATGGAGCCAGGGTTCAAACCCAGTGGGTGAGTTCATTCTCCCTGTTAGGCGCTCCTGGTGGTGTCTGCCACACCTGTGCCCATCTCAGCTCCAGTAAGTCCTCACTTAACATCACTGATATCGGAAACTGCCATTTTAAGTGAAATGACGTATAACGAAACCAATTTACCGTAGGCTACTTAGGCTAATTGATATAAACAGAAATTAAGTTCCTATGGCATAATTCTGGTAAAAAAAATCACCAAACTTCTAAATAAAGACCCAAAACACTTCTACTATTAAACATTGAAATAAATGTGAGCTATATGTAAATTTAAGAAAGATTAATAAAAACAAGAAAGGTAATGATTTACCTGAATGTGCTAAGTACTAGAAAGACACTCAGTGCTGAGGGCAGCAGGTGAGGGTCACCTACCATTGCATGGTCAGAAAAGACCTCTCTGAAGAGATGACATTTGAGTTGGCATTTGAATGACAAGAAAGAATTAGCCATGTGAAGTTCTAGGGGAAGAACTTTCTAGGTGGAGTGAACAGCAAGTGCACAGGCCCTGAGGTATGCTTGAGGGAAAGCCAAAGGCCGATGTGGCTGAAGTGTGGTTTTTTTTTTTTTTTTTTTTTTGAGACAGAGTCTCACTCTGTTGCCCGGGCTAGAGCGCCGTGTTGTCAGCCTAGCTCACAGCAACCTCAAACTCCTGGGCTCAAGCGATCCTCCTGCCTCAGCCTCCCGAGTAGCTGGGACTACAGGCATGTGCCACCATGACCGGCTAATTTTTTTATATATTTTTAGTTGGCCAATTAATTTCTTTCTATTTTTAGTAGAGATGGGGTCTCGCTCTTGCTCAGGATGGTTTTGAACTCCTGACCTTGAGTGATCCACCTGCCTCGGCCTCCCAGAGTGCTAGGATTACAGGCGTGAGCCACCGCGCCCGGCCTGAAGTGTGGTTAATGGCGGGGAGTGATAGGGCTTGGGCCTGAGAGAGGAGCAGGGCCAGATCGCGTAGGACTATAGAAATCGTATGAACAAATTTATTAATAGATTCGAGAAGGGAATGTCCTAGAGGGGTATGGGAACTCAGAACATTCCTATTTTAATGATCAGGATACTCTGAGGACAGCTGGTATCATGGGTTCTTAAGACCTTCAAGTTACAACTCAGCTGTAATTACCTTCAGGCGCATCCTGGGAGGTTCCAGGAATTTGCAGAGGCTCAGATTAGCGTGGCGTTACCAGGTGTGGTTTATTTAGAAGGCAGAGACTGGGTGACACATATACTATGGCTCATAGCATCTTTGCCAGTGGTCACATGACCAGGGTTACAGCTTCAGACAGGAACAGAAAGGTGATCCAAGGAACAGCTGCTCCTTCCTGTAGTTCCTGGAGCCTGTTCCACCTGTCAAGCAGGCTGGTGACAGATCTATCAGGAATGGGCCAGAGGTAACCCTAACAATCTAGGCCTGTGACTTGGTTGAGGACCCAGAGGGGGCTGGAAGTAGCCATGCTTCCCAGTGAGTGAGGAAAAGGGAGATGGGAAGGGGAAGGGGGCACTCGTCTTTCAGCACTGACTCTGTGCCAAGGCACGGAGCTTTTTCCAAATGCAGAGGCTGGGGGTTCTGATTTAGCGGGTCTTTGCAGGATGCCCAAGTGATTCTGACACACAGCCAGGATTAAGAACCACCACATTCTAGGTTGCACCTGGTCAAGTGCACAGATGTAGGCACAACATAGCTTCGGTTCAAATCCCAGCTCTGCTGCGTACTCCATGAAGGCCACTGAGCAGGTCACGTAAACTCACTGCCCCAGCGTCCTCGCTGTCAGATGGAGCTGGTGATAATAGTGCCTCACTCATAGGCTGTGGCAAGGAATCAAGCACCGGCAGCAGTACCTGTACGGCGTAAGTGCCACGCAAACATCGGCCGTCATTGTGCTATTTCACTGAACTTCTGGACAACTCTGCATGAAGCATGTTATTCAAATTTATAAATGAGAACTGCGGTTAAGTGACCTTTCCAAGGTCACACTGAAAGCATTTTATTTGCCAATGCATACAAAAAAGATCCAAAACGCACTCCATCCGCAAATCCTCAACTAATCTGGGGTCCCCTGGGCCCAATGGGCCCAAGTTGCAGGCTTGTCCTAAGGGGGAATGTGGCAGTTACAGAGAATGAGGCAAAATTCCGCTCCCAGCCATGCCGAGTGACTCTCCTCAGCTCAACCCTGTGCAGACGACAACTACAAACTCTACAAAGTGCAAAAACAAACTACCTGAACACACGGGGGAGTGAACGTAAACAGGCAGGTGCTAAATGGATGTCACCACTTGGAAGAAAGGGACGATACTGGGTGAGTGTCCCACATTTGAGGGCAGGGCAAGCCTGTGCCCAGGGGTGAAGGTGGCTTAAACTGTTCTAGAAAACCTGGTCTTACTGGCTTGAAGACCTGGAGGGCAGCATGTGCAGAAACGTGACAGGGAGGGGAAGCCCGAAAGCAGAGAGCCAGAGATAGGGAGCCCCAAATTCTGTATATAAACTCTGCCTGAATCTCCAGCAGAACACTGGTGTGCAGGGCGACTCCAGCTGAGGCTGAACACACCAAACTGATACTGCAGCTGCTGCCCAGCCCAGGGAGGCAGTCCGCAGTCTGAGTTCAGCCAAGTTAACTGCCTACTTAAAAAAAAAAGGAACGCGACAGCTATTTACTGATGCAGAAGGGTGTCCAAGGTACATAGATGCATGAAAAGCACAGTGAAAACCAGTGTATAACATGCTACCAAAATATGTGTACTAACACGCAATTGACCTTTGAACTGCATGGGTTTGAACTGCCTGGGTCATGAGATACATCATGAGATATAATTAACATACCACAAAATTCACTTTGTGACATATAAGATTAAGTGGTTTTAAGAATATTGACAGAATTGTGCAACCATCACCACTATCTAATTTCAGAACATTTTCCTCACTCCCAAAAGAAACCCCGTGCCCATTAGCAATCTCTCCCCATTCATGCCCACTTCCTTACCCCCACGAAAACCCCAGGCATCCAATAATCCACTCTCTGTCTCTATGGATTTGCCTATTCTGAATATTTCATATAAATTGGATCATACAATATGTGGTCTTCGATGTCTGACATTTTTCACTTAGCATGATGTTTTCAAGGTTCCTCCATGTTTATTATGTTTCAAGGTTCATCCATTGTAGCATATGTTATTTATAGTACTTTATGCTGAATAATATCCCACCTTTTTGTGGCTGAATATTCTATTGCGTGGAATTTTTTTTATCTAGTCATCAATTGGTAAACATTTGATTGTTTTCACTTTTTGGCTGTTATGAATAATGTTGCTATGGACATTCATGTATAAGTGTTTGTATGGATGTATCTTTCCATTTTCTTGGATATATAGTTAATAGTGGAATTACATGGTCATATGATTAAGTCTATGTTTAACTTCTTGAGGAACCACCAATTTTTTCCACAGCAGCTGCACAATTTGACATTCTTACCAGCAGTGTATGAGGGTTATAGTTTCTCCACTTCCTTGCCAACACTTGTTATTGTATTTCTTTTTGATTATATCCATCCTGCTGGCTATAAAGTGATATTTCATTATGGCTTTGATTAGTATTTCCCTAATGATTAATGATCATTTCATGTGCCTATTGGCAATTTATATATCTTCTTGGGAGAAATGTCTATTCAAATGTTTTGAACATTTTAAAACTGGGTTATTTGTCTTTTTCTTTTCTCTTTTTTGAAACAGGGTCTCACTATGTCACCCACGCTGGAGTGCAGTGGTGTGATCATAGCTCACAGCAACCTCAAACTCCTGGGCTCAAGTGACCCTCCTGCCTCAGCCTCCTGAGTAGCTGGGACTACAGGCATGTGCCACCATGCCTGGCTAATTTACATATATATATATATATTTAGTTGTCCAGCTAATTTCTTTCTATTTTTTTAGTAGAGACGGGGTCTCGCTCTTGCTGAGGCTGGTCTCGAACTCCTGGGCTCAAGCAATCCTCCTGCCTCAGCCTCCCAGAGTGCTAGGATTATAGGGGTGAGCCACCACACATGGCCCACATTTCGAGTGCAGGTGTCTTTTTGATAAAATGACTTCTTTTCCTTTGGCTAGATACTGGTAGTGGGATTGCTGGATCGAATGGCAGGTCTATATTTCTTTGAGAAATCGCCAAATTGTTTTCCATAAAGGTTGTACTAATTTGCAGTCCCACCAACAGCGTATTAGTGTTTCTTTCTCTCTGCATCCACACCAGCATCTACTGTTTTTTTTTTTCTTTTTTTTTTTTTGAGACAGAGTCTCAGTCTGTCACCCAAGCTAGAGTGCCACAGCAGCAGCCTAGCTCACAGCAACCTCAATCTCCTGGGCTGAAGGGATACTCCTGCCTTAGCCTCCCGAGTAGCTGGGACTATAGGTGCAAGCCACCATAACCTGGTTAACTTTTTGTTTCTATTTTTAGTTGCTTGGCTAATTTTTCCATTTTTAGTAGAGATGGGGTCTTGCTCTTGCTCAGGCTGGTCTTGAACTCCTGACCTCAAGTGATCCTCCCACCTTGGCCTCTGAGTAGCTGGGACTACAGGCATGCACCACCATGCCAGGCTAATTTTTCTATTTTTAGTAGAGATGGGGTCTCACTCTTGCTGAGGCTGGTCTTGAATTCCTGGTCTCAAGGGATCCTCCTGCCTCAGCCTCCCAGAGTGCTAGGATTACATGCCTGAGCCTCTGAGCCAAGCCTATGAGTTGGCATTTTTAGATTTCACATGTAAGTGAGATCATATGATATTTGTCTCTCTGTGCCTGGCTTATTTCACTAAGCATAACATCCTCTATGTTCATCCACGTTGTCGCAAATGACAAAATTTCCTGCTTTTAAAAGGCTGAATAGTATTTCATTGTGTATATGTATAGCAAGTCCTCACTTAATGTCATCAAAAGGTTTTGGAAACTGTGACTTTAAGGAAATGATGCATAATGAAACCAATTTACTGTAGGCTAATTAGATTAATTGATATAAACAGGAGTTAAGTTCCTATGGCATAATTCTAGTCATAAAAAAAAAATCACCAAACTTCCAAAAGAAGACCCAAAACACTTCTAATATTAAACATCGAAATAAATGTGAGCTATACATACATTTAAAAAAATTAATAAAGCCAAATAAGGTAATGATTTACCTACTTATTCCAATTCAGGGTCATGGTGGCCTAAGCCTATTCCAACAGCTCAGGGCACAAGGTAAGAACCAGCCCTGCACAGGAGGCCCTTCCACCTCAGGGTGCACTCACACACATCCCAACATTCACCCACACTGGGACAGTGTAGGCACACCAGCTCACCTAACATGCACATCTCTGGGATGTGGGAGGAAACAAAGGACCTGGAGAAAACCCACCACCACACAAACTCCACACAGTGGTCTCTGCCAGGAATCAAATTTTTTTCTTATCAACGTTATAACAAAATGACATTGAACAAAACAATGTTATTCAATGCCCTGTTGTACCAGGTTCTCTTTATCCATTCATCCACTGATGGACATTTAGGTTGATTCCATATCTTGGCTGCTGTGAATAATGCTGCAATAAACAGGGGGATGCCAGTTTCCCTTTGATATGCCGATTTCCTTTCCTTTGGCTATATACCCAGAAGTGGGATTGCTGAATCACATGGTAATTCTATTTTTAGTGTTTTGAGGCACTTCCATACTGTTTTCCAAAGTGGCTGTACTAGTTTGCAATAGCACCAACAAGGGTTCCCTGTTCTCCACACCCTTACCAACACTTGTTATCTTTCATCTCTTTCATAAGAGGTGATTGGATCATGAAGGCTCATGAATGGATTAATGGGTTATCATGGGAGGGAAACTGGTGGAGGGGAAGGGAGGTGATTTCTCATTGTGGTTTTAATGTGCATTTGTCAGCGGGCGCGGTGGCTCACACCTGTAATCCTAGCACTCTGAGAGTCCGAGGTAGGTGGATTGTTTGAGCTCAGGAGTTCGAGACCAGCCTGAGCAAGAGCTAGACCCCGTCTCTATTAAAAATAGAAAGAAATTAGCTGGACAACTAAAAATATATATATAAAAAAATTAGCTGGGCATGGTGGCACATTCCTGTAGTCCCAGCTACTTGGGAGGCTGAGGCAGGAGGATGATTTGAGTCCTGGTGTTTGTGGTTGCTGTGAGCTAGGCTGATGCCACGGCACTGTAGTCTGGGCAAAAAAAAAAAAAAAAAAAAAATTTGCATTTCTCTGATTAGAAGTGTAGAACATTTCTTTATCTATCTGTTGGCCGTTTGTATATCTTCTTTTGAGAAGTCTCTATTCAGGTACTTAGCCCAATTTTTAGTCGGGTTATTTGTTTTCTTTTTATTAAGTATTTTCTGTTTCTTGTATATTTTGGATATTAGCCTCCTTATCCAACGTATGATTTGCAAATATTTTCTTTCAGTCTGCGGGTTCTCTCTTCACTCTATTTTTTATTTCCTTTGCTGTGCAGAAACTTTTTAGTTCGATGCAATCCCATTTGTCTATTTTGATTTCATTGCCTGTGCTTTTGAGGTCTTACTCAAGAAATCACTGCACAGAACAATGTCACGGAGCATTTCTTCTATGTTTTCTTCTAGCAGTTTTACAGTTTCAGGTCTTATATTTAATTCTCTAATCTATTTTGAGTTGATTCTTGTATAAGGGGTGAGATGAGAGTCTATTTTTATTCTTCTGTATGTGGATATCCAGTTTAATTTTCATGTGATTTTAAGCAACCTTAGCAAGTGGATGCTGCTGATGGCTGCCCCCTAGTGGACT
>CAUYRT010027305.1:0-35702 GCA_963574885.1 Lepilemur ruficaudatus | reverse complement strand
CACCCTCTAATGCACCACCCTCAGTATTTCACTATTTAATGAATGTATTTTGTGGGGAAAAGTAGATTTGGAAAGTTTTCCAAATAAAAAGGGTTCTTGATCAATTATATTTTTGAAATGCTGAGTATTATGCTTCCTCTTCCAGAGTCTCAATGTACTGTAACAAATTAAAGGGCTTGAGAAAGACTATAGAAAAGACATATTTAAGTTTTAAAAACTTAGTGAAAAAGCAATTCTTGGTTTGAAGATTACATATTAACATCTCTATATTTTGAAGTTTTGGACCAAACTGAGGTTCATTCACCATCATCTCACACTTCCCCCAAAAAGATAACAGGAAACGTACACTCTAGGACAGTGGTCAGCAAACTTTTTATGTGATGGGCCAATGGTAAATATTTTAAGTTTCATGGGTCATACAATCACAGCTGCAACTACACAATTTTGCTACTGTACCATAAAAGTAGCCATAAACAATGAAAATCAATGAGCATGGCTGTATTCCAATAAAACCTTACATAAATAAGTAATGGTCCACATTTGGACAACAAGTTGTAGCTTCTTGACTCCTGCTCTAGGCTTTTATTCCATTAACAAAAGGATAGGTTTAGTGTAAAATTACGTTTCTATTTCTTAAAAAAGTATATTTCCTACTCATAAAAGTACACTCTTCCTAGAATATAAAAACCAAATATGCTATCTATTCCTCTCAAATTCTTTGTCTCATTCTGAAATATACTCCCCTTTGCCATACTCTCAAAATTTATCAACTACAGATTAATTTGAATTAATAAAATGCAAATAATATTTAGAGAGTCAAGAAAAAAATTTTAAATTAATCTTATCTTTTTTAAGTATAAGACACATTGTTGATGTAATCTGATAATAGGTTATTGAAGCATTAGAAAAAAAAAACAAGAGGGCAAAATATCAACATTGTGGTAGGCTTGAACAGAGCCCTGCTTCTGCCCAAATCTTCCTCTGAAAGTGTCTAAGAAAAATGTATGATATGGGTTCTGAGAAGAAATCCAAATGCCTATGTTCCACATCTATGTTACAAAGGAGAAAATACATTTTTTTCCAAATGAAACTATCCAAAATTCAACAACCCAAACCCTTATGATTCTCAGATTAGTCATGAATAGTGAATATGAAACATTTTTAGTTTCCAGAAAACAGGGAGAACTTAACTGAATGAAAATCTTACATAATATGTTAATCAATGTATCTTGTAAAAATAATAGCGACAAGACTAATGTGTGTGGATCTATTTTATTTGGGGCTGGAGAGTAATAATGTGTATAATTACGTGAGATTGCAAATTGTCATAAAACAACTGTTCATTCTTATGAGGAGCACTAACTTTAAATATTAAGCTTTAATAGCTTCATACTTTACAGACCTTATGTGCAGGAATGAGGTTAATAAGAATGGAGTCCAGTAATTCTTGAGTAACTCCATCACCTTCCATGATGATAGAACTCATCAAGTCTAGCATGTGCATTTGTACCTTCTTATTGTGGCTGTTGCTAAAAAAAAGAAAAAAGAAAGAAAAAAAAGAAAAAAGAAAATTCAGGTGTACAAAAAGAAAATTAAACTTTATTGTTTAAAACAATAATCTCAGACATAAAAGGATTTTCACTTGAGAGAACAATGCCAATAATGGCAAAAAAATTTTGGTTACTCTATTTACTTTCTACTACCACCAAAGCTGTTAAGGTATTATTGTATTTTACAAAAACAAAGACCAACATAATTTCTAATAAAGTATATTTTCTTCCATTCACATTAAAAAAAGAAGAGAAAGACTTTTATAATAAATTAAGGATCTACACAACTAGGACTCCGAGAGTTAAATTCGGCCTAATAAAAATGTCAACTTGAAAGAATGGATACTTTTGCTTACATGTCCCAGATTTTAAATAGTGATAAAATTTTATGTACATACGGGACAAAAATGTGTGTGTGTGTGTATAAAAAACATAATGAATGTGGACAGTTTCTTCAACCTTTTCTCCCCTCTTAGATTTTAATAAATTCCTCAAAACAGGCTGGGCATGGTGGCTCATGCCTATAATCCTAGCACTTTGGGAGGCCAAGGCAGAAGGATCGCTCAAGGTCAGGAGTTCAAAACCAGCCTGAGCTGGTTTTATCTTTAAAAAGATAAAAACATATTTAAACACCCCAAAATACCTAAACCAACACAAGAAATTTTTGCTGTATCTTTGCCATTTGAGGTTTTACTTCACCAATACTGAAAATCAAAAGCCTGATCTAAAGTGCTTACCAGAACTTATAACTAGAAGGTTCTGAAAATGTCATCCTGGTATATCTCAAAGAATTTCAGACTACTGAAAAATCAATATAGTATAAAAAGTAAGGCCAAGAATCAGTTTCAAGTACTTGTCCAGTGAGGCTTGCCCTTTCTTGCTACTTTTGTTTGTTTTCAGAGAAGGGTCTTCCCTGTTGCCCAGGCTGGAACTCTTGGGTTCAAGCGATCCTATTGCCTCATCCTCCTGAGCAGCTAGGACTACAGACACCTGCCATCATGCTCACTTGGCTAATTTTTAAATTTCTGGTAGAGATAGACGGTCCTGCTATGTCGCCCACGCTGGTCTTCAACTCCTGGTATCAAGCAATCTTCCTGCCTGGGCCTCCCAAAGTACTGGGATTACAGGTATAAGCCACCATACCTGGCTTCTCTTGTTACTTTTGAAACCTCGCAGCATATGAAGAGGCTAACCTGCAGATAACTAGATATGTGACCCAGTTCTCCTACTACCTCAGCCAACTGCCAGATGTCCTGCCAAGTGACTGCAAACACTGGAGTAAATCTAGTCCAGACAAAAAAATGCCAAGCAGAATCCCAGGCTATATAAAATAGTGGTTGTCTTAAACTATCAAGTTTTTAGGTTGTTTTGTTATGCAGCAAAAGCTAATACAAAGGCAAGGTTTCCTTATTCTATCATTTATTTTAAGGGCCTACTGCTAGTCAAATGCCACAGGAAGCTTTTTCTTTTTTCTTTTTGAGACAGAGTCTCACTCTGTTGCCCGGGCTAGAGTGAGTGCCGTGGCGTCAGCCTAGCTCACAGCAACCTCAAACTCCAGGGCTCAAGCAATCCTTCTGCCTCAGCCTCCCAGGTAGCAAGGACCACAGGCATGCGCCACCATGCCCGGCTAATTTTTTCTCTATGTTTTTAGTTGGCCAATTAATTTCTTTCTATTTATAGTAGAGACAAGGTCTCACTCTTGCTCAGGCTGGTCTCGAACTCCTGACCTTGAGTGATCCGCCCGCCTCGGCCTCCCAGAGTGCTAGGATTATAGGCGTGAGCCACCGTGCCTGGCTGAGGAAGCTTTTTCTCATACAGTCTTTCTATAAGCTTCTGTCCCTAGACCAGGCTGGTCTGATCCTTTCCTGTTTACTCCAGGTTAACACCTAGTCCTACTTTTCTATTTAAGGAAAAGGAAAACATAATACAGTAGTCATAAAAATCTACAGAAGACTCTAGAAACATGCTGCCCAATATGCAAGCCATTAGACACATATAGCTAGTGAACACACATGAAGTATGAAAAGGGCCACATATTGAACTGATAATACTTTTGGATAGAGTGAGATAAATAAATTATTAAAATGATTTTCACCTATTTTATCTTTCTTAATGTGGCCATTAGAAAATTTAAAATCTGTGTAAGATATCTTATGTTCATTTGCACATAATGTAATGTTCTAGAACTGTGGTCTCCCCCTGTTAAGAACCAGGCTGCACAGCAAGAAGTGAGCAGCAGGTGAGTGAAGCTTCATCTGTATTTACAGCCACTCCCCGTCACTGGCATCACCGCATGGGCTTCTCCTTCTGTCAGATCAGCGGCAGCATTAGATTCTCATAGGAGCACAAACCCTACTGTAAACTGTGAACACGAGGGATCTAGGTTGAGGCTCCTTATGAGAATCTAATGCCTGATGGTCTGAGGTGGAGCTGAGGTAGTGATGCTAGCACTAGGGAGCAGCTCCGAATAAAGATTATCATTAGCAGAGAGGTTTCACTGCACAATAAATGTAATGAGCTTGAATCATCCCAAAATAATCCCCCCAATCCCCCAGTATGTGGAAAAATTGTCTTCCATGAAACCATTCCCTGACCACTGCTCTAGGACACATCTCATAGCTTGATTTTACTACACACAAAAAAACCCCAAAAAACTGTACTATACTGAAATTAGAACTTGGGCTTTCCTGTCCCGCAATTTGTCTCTGGATTAGACACCATATAGGGGTGGGGAACCTGCAGCCCTGGAGCCACATGTGGCCTTCTGAGTCCTTTAGTGCGGCCGTCTGACTGAATCCAAATTTTACAGAACAAATTCTTTTTATTAAAGTACTACTAAAGTTTAGTACTTCACTGTATAAAGTCTCATACTATCTGCTGTATGTTGTTGCCTCTATTGGATAGTAAGTTTCACCAAAACAAGGGCTCTGCTTTACATTTCTATATTGTTTCATAGCCCCCAACCCAGACGGGGGCACAGAGTCAAATGATAAACTGATATCATAGTTTAAAATGAAAGTATGAAGGCAAAGTCAGCTTTCAGACAACAGAGTTTTTGTTTATTTCCCTCTTTATGTTAAGTCTTCTAAGGAGAACAATTCCTTATGACTAAAAGATCTTAGTGTACATGAAGAGTACATGACACTTCAATATACACAGCAAGAAACAGAGACAAAAATGCTTAAAAGATAACTTACTTGATTACTGAGAAGAGAGTCCTAAAAAGCTGAATAAAAATTTCATTGCAATCTTCCAAATCAAAGCAGATGTTATACGATTTAACCCAAGCTAAATTCTAAGATAAATAAAAATATTTAATTACACATACACAAACTCAAAAGCAAACTCGTTAGTAAAATTTATTTTTTAGAATTAGAAATCTATAGTAAAGACTATCAAAACATATAAAATTACAAGTGTTAAATTAGTCATGTACTCTGACTTTTAAATATATATAAATATGATGGCATCAACTTTCTCAAATGAAAAATACTAAATATTTTTGTGTTGGTAGACATATACATAGAAAATTTAAGGAGCAGTGAAAATTAATCTGTTTTTAGATTAGAGAAGAATAAAAATAGAAAGATGAAATTATAAGTTATGGTTTCAAATAATTTACAATTTTTCTGGTAGACTATACTTTATCTTTCCAGGATATGAAGAATAATAAAAAGATTTGATTTTCCTTACGATATGTAAAAGATATTTTATTAAGTGGGCTCTGTATGAAGCCAAAAAAGAACCATTTTACATAACGAAGTTACTATAAACAATTTGCTACCACATAAAATAATGTGATGTTTATTAAATAAAGTTTTTTTTTTTTTACCTCTAATAAATAAAAGTATCTATTAAACTGCGGACTCTTGGTATCCTCCAAACCTTTTAATTGTCTGGTAATAAACAAAAATATGTCCTGTTAAAAAAATGATAAAATATATTAATTTAGACACAAAAACTTTTCTTTCACAAACATTAATAGTCTGTATATACATTATCTGTTACAAATTACAAGAAAAGAAAATTCTCCTTTAGCTGAATGTCTTGGGACTGGCCTAGTGCATTATTTAAAATAACTAAAAAAGATCAAATCATATAAAACCATATTCTCTACAAGCAAAAATAAAGAGTGTTACTTCCACCAATCTTCAGGTTTTCTTATTCTGAGAGGACAACAGGTTCTATATGTTATTACCTTTTCTTCTACTATAGTGCTTCCACTTCACTATCTTTTTTTTTGAGACAGAGTCTCACTCTGTTGCCCTGGCTAGAGTGCCGTGGCATCAGCCTAGCTCACAGCAACCTCAAACTCCTGGGCTCAAGCAATCCTTCTGCTTTAGCCTCCCAAGTAGCTGGTACTATAGGCATGCACCACCGTGCCTGGCTAATTTTTTCTATATATTTTAAGTTGTTAGCTAATTTCTATTTTTAGTAGAGAGGGGGTCTCGCTTTTGCTCAGCCTGGTCTTGAACTCCTGAGCTCAAATGATCCGCCCGCCTCGGCCTCCCAGAGTGCTAGGATTACAGGTGTGAGCCACCACACCCGGCCTATTTCACTATCTTTACCTTGCATGACCACAAACAACTATCTTCATTTCAAGAAGCTGGATATGAGTCTTTCCACTATTACTGCCTACATGTAAATAGTACTGTAATTTTCAGCAAGTAGTTCTGAAATTGATGGGTGAAAAGGTATGTAGAACAAAGGCAATAGACTAGTCCAAGGTTTGTATTTTTCATGATAGTGCTCCATAAAATTACTCAAAATATGAAATCACCTCAAAAGATCAATTTAAAAGAAGAGTTCTTCAAACATTTGAACAAAGAACCACGAAGATAAGCATACAGTTTTGCAGATAGAATAATGTGTAAATTCTGGCATATTACTCTTTTAACAAGTATCGTTAATTTTCTATTTATACCCTGAATGTAGGCATCTGGGCTTTGTGATGGATTCTCCAGAAAATTAGGTATGAGCAGATAGAGCCTAGTTTTGAATTACACCTTTCTATGCTTCATAAAAATCGTCATGGTGTAGATACTCAATAAATATTAACTGAATGATTAGTTTTGCAACTTATGATATAATCTTAAGATGACAAGATTAATAGGAAACCTATGCTCATAAAGGTAAACTAGACTATAAAAATAAAATGATTCTATAAAGACTGCATTTACCTTAAGTTTATCGTGAGACGTATATGGAGCTTCTGGGGCATAGATTCGAAAGATGTCAGCCAAACAACATGCTACAAGGAGACGTACATCTTTATTGGGGTTCCTGAGGAAGAATTCAGATGCAAGATGCAAGGCCAGTGGCAGATACTGCTGTTTTTCGTCTTCTGAGTCCTGATCCATATCCATAAATGTTTTTACTACCATCTGCAATAGTGTATGAAAAACAATATAAACAACTCTTGGTATTTAGAAATCAGTGGAAGGTGCATTTTTTTTAAAAAAAAAATCATCTCTAGTACAACACAAACTAATAATCAGTTACTATCAGAGGGTTCACAATTTTTTTTAAATTTTCACTTAAGAATTTGGAAAAAGATCACAAGCATGAAAATGACTAATCTCAAAGAAACCTATGAACAAGCATCTACTTTTGCATTGCTCATATATACGCTATCTGCATCAGCACCTGATTTATGAAGAATTTAAGCTGAAAGTGGTGGCTCACACCTGTGATTCCAACACTTTGGGAGACCAAGGCGGGGAGGATTGCTGGAGCCCAGGAGTTCTAGACCAGCCTGGGCAACATAGTGAGATCCCATCTCTACAAAAAAAAATAAGAATAGAAAAAATTAGCCAGGTGTGGTGGCACACCTGTACTCCCAGCTACTTGGGAGGCTGAGGCAGGAGGATCTCCTGAGCCTAGGAGTTGGGATCATAGCAGTGAGCTATGATCACACCATAGCCTGGGAGACAGTGAGAGGCCCTTCCTCAAAAAAAAAAAAAAAGAAAAAGAAAAAGAAAAGAAAAGAAACAGAAAAGGAAAGAATTTAAGACTCTTTCATTTATTTTATATATACCCCAGTAAAAAGTTCCTGGCCCCACAGAGACAACCAAATTCACTTGATATTTGGCAACATCACTGATTATGTTTCTATTTTATTATGAAAGCTACCTTCTTTAGACTTCTTAAAGCTGCTATTTCATTTCACACTTTAATGGGTTTTGCACTTCACAATAAAAAGCCAAGTTTAAATACTTTTTATATAGTTGTACTTCTGATTAAAAGCTTTAATTATAAATAACCCTTGCTGTTATTTATGGGTATAAAAGTAAGAAATGTACATTTTAGAATTACTATAAAATGCAAAGGAGAATGGAAAAAAATGAAAGAAAAATCCATAATTTCTCACCCTTAGAAAATAACCACTATTTACATTTTTTATATTTATGCTAGCCTATTTTCTCTGTAAATATGCAAATTACTATTTCTATCAAATAAAAATTTCCTCATACCTTAAAAATTCTTCTCTAATTATAAATCATAGTTTGCATAATTTGTCACCATTGTCAAATATGAAGCTGTACTTCTATTTCTATTTTGCCAAGACTTTTTATTATAAACGCGTTAAATTTTATCACATTTTTTTTGGCACCTGAGATGATCATAATTTTTCTATAATTCTGTTAATATAATAAATCCCACTGGCTGATTTTTTAATTTTAATCTGAGTTCACATTTACAAAGTCTAATTTTATTAATTGTAGTCCAAGTTTACAATCCTAAAATAAAACCAATTTGGTCATTAAACTTTTATGCATTATTATATTTGATTTGCTATTATATTGCTTTGATTTTTGCAACTATATACATGAAAGAAATTGGCTTGCAACTTCTTAAGACAACCTTGTCAGATTTTAGCACTAAAGTTACATTGATTTCAAATAAATTGAAAAGTGATCCCTCTTTTTTCCTATTATAGTACATTGAAAGTTTGATAGTAAAACTGGCTTTATTTCTTCCTTAAATATTTAGGGAAGTTCAACTGATTAACAAAGGAATTATAGTGGAAATTAGAAAATATTTTGAACTGCGTAACACACATTTCATAATTTATATGAAAATACAAACTAACAAAACTTGTGGGATGCAGTTAAAGCTGTATGTAAGGGAAATTTATAACCTTAAAATGTGTATAATACAAAAGGAGGCATGAAAAATCAACAATGTACATTTCCCTCTCAAGAAGTTATAAAAATAGCAAATTACTGACAAATCTCGAAAAGGTACAATCAAGGGGGGAAAATGCAGTTAAGAACAGACATCGATGAATTGGAAAACAAACATACCAAAGAGAAAACCAACAATGCCAAATGTTGGTTATTGTAAAGACTAATAAAATTGATAGATCTTAGCAAGAGCAAATCAAGAAAAGATACAGAAGTCACAACTTACCAATATCAGAAATGAAAAAAGTGAACGTATAATTAATTACACATACCAATAATAATGATATATTACGGGGAAAAGAAAACCTGTCATATGAAATACAACATCTGAATAATTCTGTTTCTATGAAAAGAAATTTAATCTGGAATTAGAAACCTTTCCACAAAGAACTCCAATGCCAGATCACTTCATTGGTGACAAGTCCCAAACTAGACAATTTTGTATAGATATAGCTACTCTGCTCATATCAAGCCCCTCTCTGCCATTCTGCTGTTACAACTACATATCTTGGTTTGGAAATGCAGTCACTGGTGAGAATCCAATTTTAAAGTACAGTCATGCATCCAATGGTGATACATTCTGAGAAATATGTTGTTAGGTGATTTCATCATTTTGCGATCACAGAGTATACTACACCCTGGGCTATATAGTATAGCCTATTGCTCCTAGGTTACAAGAGCATCTGTACACCATGTTACTGTACTGGATACTACAGGCAATTTTAACACAATGTTAAGTATTCGTGTAACTAAACATCTAAACACAGAAAAGGTATAGTAAAAATACAAATATTATAGTTTTATGGGACCACAGCCATATACATGGTCCATTGTTGACGGAAACATCATGTGGTGCCTAACTATACAAACATCCCTGTGAAAGTTAATACTTAGTAAACCTTTTACCCTTGTTATCTATTAACATTTTAGTAGAGATTGTTATCCAGTTGAAGAAATGACAGAAAATAACACCTTGAGTTTAAGAGCACAAAAATGGAAGATGTGAAAAGATCAAACATAATTATATAACTTTGGTAGAATTAGAGAGACCACCTGAAATCATCTTATAAAGATCCCTTCTACACAGACATAATTTGTCTAACCTCAACCAACAAAATGCTCAAAACTCATATTTACAGATAAGTAAACTAAGGATCAGAGTTTAAAAGTCTCCTAAGTTGACAAAAGTCCAAGGAGAGAACATACAAACCATGGAGATATTAGGCTTTTATCTTGAAGGCAAGATAAAACCCACTAAATTTGGCTTTTAAAATTTTTTTAAAAAAAGAAAGAAAAAGCCACTCAATGGTTTTGAGAAATAGCATAATCAGATTTATATTTCATGAAAATATCTCTTTAGTTAAAAGGCAGCCAGCAAAGAAATGTTTCACTCCCAAGGTTGATGAAGCCATCAAAGCTAACTTAGCTGGACTTTGAAGTCATTAGAGGCATCTTACTAAGTATTCTGAAGCAGTCAGAGCAAGTTTAGTAGGAGGTAAAAGATGACACGAATAGGGCAAACTGTATTCCTAAATACCATAACTAAAGAGTTTTAAATTTTATTATATAGAAACAGGAATCATTAAAAAACATTTTTTTTTAATGTAGAAGCTGGGTATAGTGGCACACGCCTGTAGTCACAGTTACTTGGGAGGCTGAGGTAGGAGAATCACTTGAGGCCAGGAGTTGAGGCCAGACTGGGCCACATAGGGAGACTCCAGCTCTTAAAATAATTTAAATTAAGTTTTTTTAAAAATACTTTTTTAAGTAGAAAAGAAAGGTGTGTATTTGTCATCTACTGCTATATAACAAAATACCCCCAAACTCAGTGCCTTCAAACAATAAACATGTATTTATTATACAGTTTCTGTGTATGAGTGGCTTAGCTATATGTTTTTGACTTATAATCTCTTGTGAGGTTGTATCTGGTCAAGGCTGCAATGACCTGAAGGGTTGACTGGGCCTGAGGGGCGTGTTTTGAAGGCAATTAACGCATGGGGTTGTAAATTGGCACTAGTTGTTTTCAGAAGACCTCAGTTCCTATCATGTGAGCCTCTCCAAACCACTCAAGTACCCTCATAAAAAGGCAGTTGGTTTCCCAAGTGCATGTTCCACGAAAGCCAAGTCTGTTTATTTTTTAAACTTCACTCAGCTACAACAGGAAGAGAGCAAGTCTTAACTGACAGTCTTTTATGATCAAACCTCGAAAAGCATACACTGTCACTTCCACCACAGCTTATTAGTTACTCAGGTCAGCCCTATTTAGTGTTGGAGGGGCGTACACAAGGGAGTAAATACAAGGAAAGGAGGATCATTCAGGGTAACCTTGGATGCTGACTATAATACCATGCCTCCTCGTATTTATACCTTGTATAGTACTCTCCCACAATTACTCTGGGTTTGGCCATGCAACTTATTTTGACCAAAGGGACATTAACAAGCCTGATGCAAGGAGAGGCCTGATAAGCACTTGCACATTGAGGCTGCAATGCTCCTTATGGAGACCCAGCTACCATGCTGTTAGGAAGACCAGACTATTCGAGAAAGAGAGGGCACGTGTAGAATCCTGGAAGATGACATACCACACAGACAGAAAGACCATGTGGAAGAAAACTGAGAGCTCCCATCTAAATTCAGTTGCAAGAGTGACCCTTGTGGAAGTAGAATTTCATAAGAAAACATAATGGATACAGAGGAGAAAACCTACGGTAGCTGTGAAGGCCTTGATGCCACATAAGTCAAATTAATTTCGTTGGTCATGAATTTATTGAAAAAGAGAACATGCACTAACCCCAGAAACAATAAAAGTCACGTTGAGTGGGCCATGTCTGTTTGTTGAGAACAAAATCAATGAGGTCAATTTTATAGAGATCCCTTCACATGTGCTATGAGAAGTATGCAAGTGGCCAGGCATGGTGGCTCATGCCCATAATCCTAGCACTTTCAGGTGGGAGGACCACTTGAATCCAGGAGTTCATGACCAGCCTGAGCAAAACATAGTGAGACCCTATCTATATAAAAAAGTAAGAAAAATTAGACAGACATGGTGATATGTGCCTATAGGCCTAGCTACTCGGGAGGTTGAGGTGGGAGGATCACTTGAGACCAGGAGTTTGAGGCTACAGTGAGTTGTGACTGCATCATTGCACTCCAGCCTGGCGAAGAGAGCAAAATCCTGTTTCTTTAAAATAAATAAATAAAACTATGCATGTATGTTATCAACAAGGTTGGCTTTGCTAACAGTTCCAAGATTCCTGAATTCACAATTGCACTGAAATTGCACTGGAACTGTTGATGGCTGTGAACTTCCTAGATTGTTAAATAAATTATACTAAACTATTTTTTTAAAAAAAGGAGTGATCCTGGAAGACACACTTTTATCATTGTATCATTAGCTCAATACAGACATGTTAATAGCATGGAAATAAAATCACATTTAAAGTATTCCAATCCTATTTTAAAACCATTCAAAATCCTAGATCAGAAATACATGTTTCTTTCACTTAAGTTTTGTATTTTATAAACAGCTATGTTCTCAGTGATTAGAACAATGGCACAAAGTGGGCACGCAAATTGTTTTTTTTAAAAGAATATTAAACTTTATGAAATGCCTTTTTAACATCTAGTTTAAAAAATATGACCTATAATATGTTCCTGATATAATCCCAATCATTCTGGCATAAAATTTACTTGGTTCTAGATAATTAATATCTAACTTCTATTTATGAGAAACTTATTAGGAATTTCTAAGTATATATTATTCCTAATGAGATGGGTCTATAGCAGGGGTCACAACTCGGGGAGATGGGAGACATAGTAATAAAGACTGAGGAGAAATGGAAAGCATATGACATATCTGAAGAGGACAGAGCTAGCTTCAGCTAACTATTGCCACGTGTGAATGCAGGTCTAGTACTACAAAATCATTCAGTTGTTCAGGATACGACACAATTTTGCAGAAGAAATCATCTCATTTTAGAATTTCAGCCAACTCTAAGGGCCAAGCAAAACATATCTACAGACTCTATGTGGTCCTCAAATCAACAACTTGCAAACTGTTGGAAATATTTTAAAGGAAAAAATTTCAATACAGCCATATTCTCAGGGAAAGAAATACCACAAATTATTCTGAAAATTGTTTCCCACTTCTCTGGTGCTTAAATAGAAATATAAGTTTTCTTTAACTAGATTTTTAAAACAAGAAGAAAATATCTGCTAAATTTATCATTAAAACCCAGAGAGCCTTCAAAATGTCAAGGAAAATTTTACAGTGTACACTCCAACCATACTACAGAAAATATTGTTAAATTAAAATTTTCCCTAATCAACAGAATAAACAGAAAACCTGCAGAAAGGGAAAAAATATTTGCAAACTATGTATCTAACAGGGGACTATAATCTAGAAATTCATAACAAACTAAAACTCAAGGAAAAAAAATAATCCCAACAAAAAGTGGGCTAAGGACATGAATAGACATTTTTCAAAACAAGACTTACATTGGCCATCAGGCATATGAAAAAATGCTCATCATCACTAATCATCAGAGAAATGCAAATTAAAACCACAATAAGACATCATCTTGTATCAATGAAAACAGCTGTTATTGCCAGCACAGTGGCTCATGCCTGTAATCCTAGCATTGAGGCCGAGGTGGGAAGACTGCTTGAGCTTAGGAGTTCAAGATGAGCCTGAGCAAGAGGGAGACCCATATCTCTACTAAAAATAGAAAAAAATCAGCCAGGCATTGTGGCACATGCCTGTAGACCCAGCTACTTGGGAAGCTGAGGCAAAACAATGCTAGAGCCCAGGAGTTTGAGGTTGCAGTGAGCTACAATGACACCACTGCACTCTACCCAGGGTGACAGAGGGAGACTCTGTCTCCAAACAAAACAAAACAAAACCCAGCTGTTATTAAAAAGATAAAAAATAACAGATGTTGGCAAGGATGGAGAGAAAAGTGAACTCTTATACACTGTTGGGGGGAATGTAAATTAGTGCAACCTTTATGGAAAACAGTACAGACATTTCTCAAAGAACTAAAAACAGAACTACCCTTTGATCCATCAATCCCCACCTACTGGGTATTTATCCAAGGAAAATAAATTACTACATCAAAAAGATACCTTCTCTCATGTTTATCGCAGCACTATTCACAATAGCAAAGGCATGGAATCAACCTGAGTATCCATCAATGGATGACTGGATAAAGAAAATGTGGTATACATTCACAATGGAATACTATTCAGTGATTTAAAAAAAGAATAAAATCACGTCTTTTGGAGCAACATGGATGGAACTGGAGGACATTATCCTAAGTGAAACAACTTAAATACAGAAAGGCAAATACCACACATTCTCTTTTAGGAGTGGGAGCTAAATAATGTGTACACATGGATGTAGAGTGTAGAAATGATAAGACAAGGGAGGCTGAGGTAACTAAGAAGGGTGGGGGATGGGGGTAGATGATGAAAAATTACTTAATGGGTACAAAGTATTATTCCAGTGATGGACATACTAAAAGCCCTAACTTCACCACTATGCAATGTATCTATGTAACAAAATTACACTTGCACCCCTATAAACTTATACAAGAAAAATTTCCCTTAACCAAAAAGTAATGACAGAGACAAATCATTTTAAAACCTACAAAAAAATTAATTTCCAATGAAATAAAAGTTGAAATTTGAAAGGCAAATCTAAGAAACTTTTTAAAGATAATAAAGAATAATATCTTCATGTAGGAAGGATTTCTTAAATCAAGACATAAAAAGCTCAAATACAGACTGATTTTTTTTTTTTTTTTGGAGACAGAGTCTCTCTCCGTGACCCCAGCTAGAGTGCAGTAGTATCATCATAGCTCACTGCAACCTCAAAGTCCTGGGCTCAAGCGATCCTCTTGCATCAGCCTTCTGAGTAGCTGGGACTATAGCAGCATGCCACCATGTCCGGCTAATTTTTTCTATTTTTAGTAGAAACCAGGTCTCACTCTTGCTCATTTTGGTCTCGTACTCCTGGCCTCAAGCAAGCCTCCCGCCTTGGCCTCCCAGAGTGCTAGGATTACAGGTGTGAGCCATCAAGCCTGGCCGAAAGACTGATTCTTCCTACAAAATTAAAATTAACATGCATTCATCAAAAGTTTTAAAAAGACATGCCACAGAAAGGAAGCATATATTTACAAAGGTATAACAATTATTCTAGTATAAAGTAATCCCAGAATCCAGTAAGAAAAAGAAAACTCAACTGAAATATGGATAAATGACTTGCTAGACTAAGCACTTCATGAATGAAACCCAAATGGTCAATATAAAGAGGGACACTAAACGTCACTGAAGGGCAAGGAAATGCTAAATAAAACAATGGCAAGAGATTAACATTTTAATAATACCAAGTTCTCTGGTCCATTTTACAAGTTCCTTTGTACCCTCTGAAGTCAATCCTCAACTTCTTCCTCATCCCTTAGCAACCCCTGATCTGTGTTCTGTGCCTATAATTTAATTTTACCTTTTCCAGAATGTCACAAATAAATGGTAGTGTGTGTATGTATGTATACATATATATACACACATATATGTATAGTGTTGATTGGATCTAATTAGATTCATTTAGAATAATGCATCTGAGATCCACCGTGTTATTTCACAGTCAGCAATTCATTCTTTTTAATTGCTGAGTAGTATTATATATTGGGAATAGTTTGTTTAATTCTATTATGGTTCAAAGAATACATTAATACTTTGTATGGTTTCAATCACTTTAAATTTTTTAAGATTTCTCGGCCCAGCATACAGACCGTTTCTAGTATTTGACAATTATGAACGAAGCCACTATAGATATTTGTGTACAGGCTTTTTAATGAACATGTTTATATATCTCTTGGTTTTGTAAAAACCTAAGATGATGTTGGCGGGCTTTATGCTAAGTGTATATTTAACTTTATAATAAATTGCCAAAACATTTTCCAAAGTCACTGTATTGTTTAACGTTCCCATCAGCAATGTATGGGTGCCACAGATGCTCAGCAAACTTGCTGGATGTTTGTTCTTAGCTACTCTAACAGGTGTGTAGGTGGTTATCTTATTATGGTTTTGATTTGTATTTTCCTAATCACTAATGAAATCAACTCAGTTGGACATCTTTTCAGGTATTTACTTGCATCTGTATGTGCTCTTGGTCAAGCACCTCTTCAACTCTTGCTTTTTCTTATGTCTTTATCAGACACGTATTTTACAAATACATTCTCCTAGTCAGTGGCTTGTCTTTTAACAGAGTAAAAAATTTAACTGATGAAGGATTTAACATATGAAGTCTAATTTATCAATTTTTTTCTTTTATAGTTTGTGCTTTTTGTGTCCTAGGAAATTTTAGCCTAACCAAAGACTGCAAATATTTTTCTCTTAGGTTTTCTTGCATAAGTTCTATAGTTTTAAATTTTTACATTTATGGCTATATGCATTCTGAGTTAATTTCTGTATGTGGTGAAAGCTTTGGTCAAGGTGTGCTAGCCCATTTCTAGAAAAGACTATTTTTCTCCATTGAATTATCTTGGCATCTTTGTTGAAAAACACTGACTATAATGTGTAGGCCTATTTCTGGACTCTCTGTTACGTTCCAATGATCTATGTGTGTTCTTTTACCAATACGCACAGTTTTGATTACTGTAACTCTATAATAAATTCTGAAATCAGGTAGTATGTAAGTCATCCAAGTCAATACAAAAATGGGGAAAGGATCTGAACAGACACTTTACAAAAGAAATATACACTGGCGGTGGGAATATAAAACGGTACAACCATTTCTGATAACTGGCAGTTCTTCATAAAGTTAAAGATACATTTAACATTTAAGGCAAAAATTCCACTCAAGTATTTACTTCTCTGAAGGCCAGGTTGTGAAACTAATCTAAAAAAAAAAAAAAAAGAAGAAAAAAAAGTATTTACTGAAAACATGTCACACAAATACAAATATTCATAACAGCTTTATTCAGAATATCACAAAATTGGAAATAACCGTGTATCAAAAAGTAAATAGATAAATCCATTCTGGTATACCCATACAAACCAATACCAACTGATAATAAAAAGAACCTGATATAGGCAACAACATAGATAAATCTCAAGAATACACTAAGATAAAGAGGCCAAGTATAAATGAGAAGCAGGGAGGACTAAAAGGGAAAGTAGGAAACTGTAGGGGGTAATAGGTATGCTCACTACCTTAATTGTGTTGATGGGTTCAAGGCTGTATATATATATGTCAAAACTTGTCAAGTTATGTCCTCACAGCAATTCTCAAACACCAAATGGGTATCCTACATTGCCATTCAGTTCTGACACTAACTACCCAAAGTTAGCATAAACCTCACAAGTTAAACCGCAAAGTTCTTCACAGGACTGCCCCCACTTCAGAGGCGAGCAGCAAGTCTTGGGGAACATCTGCACTTCTGACAGACCACCTATGAATTTAGGGCTTCCCATAACCCCTTGAGGTTCAATAATTTGCTAGAACCACAGAGCTCTCTGAAAGCACTGTATTTATACGATTACAGTTTTATAATTAAGGACACAACTCAGGAACAGCCAAACTGAAGAAACATATAAGTCAAAGTCTTTGGGTGGTGATGGAAGACAGAGTTTCCATGCTCTCTTCTTATGGAATTTGAGCCCGGCACTCTCCCAGAATATCAAAGTGTTCACCAACCAGGAAGCTACCCTGAGCCTAGGTGTCCAGAGGTTTTAACAGGGTTTTATTGCATAGGTCTGATAAAAATCTTGACTGAACAAAATGTCTAGCCTCTCTCCTGGGAGGTCAGATGGTTGAAAGTTCTAACCCTCTAATTATGTTCTTGGCCTTTCTAGTGACCAGCCCCGAATAGGAAGCTACCTAAGGGGCCCTGCCTGCAGCTGCCTCCTTAACATAACAAAGACACTCTCACTTGGGAAATTCCAAGCGTTTCTGAAACTCTGTGACAGGAATCAGGACAAAGACCAAATAGATTATACCACACTGTATGCTTTAAATATGTCCAATTTATTGTATATTATTTCAGTATTTCAATTATATCTCAATAAAGCCGTTTTTTTAAAAGTCACTGCATCGGGGCTGGGGGAAGTAACTAAAAAACCTTAATAGATCTCCTTCACTGGCAAAAATTAATTTTTTCTAAGTCCAACACAGAAAATGAGAACACTCATTCATTGCTTTTTTTTTTTTTTTTGAGACAGAGTCTCGCTCTGTTGCCCGGGCTAGAGTGAGTGCCATGGCGTCAGCCTAGCTCACAGCAACCTCAAACTCCTGGGCTCAGGCAATCCTTCTGCCTCAGCCTCCCGAGTAGCTGGGACTACAGGCATGTGCCACCATGCCCGGCTAATTTTTTCTATATATTTTTAGTTGGCCAATTAATTTCTTTCTTTCTTTCTTTCTTTCTTTTTTTTTTTTTTTTTAGTAGAGACGGGGTCTCGCTCTTGCTCAGGCTGGTTTCCAACTCCTGACCCTGAGTGATCCTCCTGCCTCAGCCTCTCATTCACTGTTAATTGGAATGTAAATTGGCACACAATCACTTTGGTGTTTTCAGTTAAGCAGAAGATTTGCAAACCCAAAGATTCAACAATTCCACCTGTATCTGTGCCCTAAAGTAACTTGTACATGAACAATAGAGTATGTATGCAAGGATGATCACAGGTTTAGCCTAAAACTGCCTCCTTACAGATTTTAAGTTCAGCCTAAAGGTTTCTCCATACATAGCTAACTGTATATAACTGTACACAGACTACAACCTACTCTTGTACCAGAGTTTCAGCCAATCACAGGCAGCCAACTGTTCAAACCATGTTCAAATAAGGCAGTCAAGCCTATTTGTTTCTGTATCTCACTTTACTACTTCTGTCCATTAACCTCATCGACCATGTGGCAGCCCCAGAGTCTCTCTGAACCTATTCTGGTCTAAGGAAGACTGCCCAATTATCATATTGTTCTCAGCTCAATTAAACTCCGTTAAATTTAATCTGTCTAAAATTGTTCTTTTAAAAGCAATGTTGTTTATAAAAGCCAAAAAACAAATGCAAAATGTCAAAATAAGAGTGCATGAATTGTACAATGAAGTACTATACAGCAATAAATATAATTTAAAAACAGATACAAGCCATAACATGGATGAAGATCAAACATCATACTGAAAAAGATGCATTAACACAAGGAACCAGGCCGGGCACAGTGGCTCACGCCTGTAATCCCAGCACTCCGGAAGGCCGAGGCGAGGGGATCGCTCAAGGTCAGGAGTTCAAAACCAGCCTGAGAAAGAGTGAGACCCCGTCTCTACTAAAAATAGAAAGAAATTAATTGGCCAACTAAAAATATATAGAAAAAATTAGCCAGGCATGGTGGCGCATGCCTGTAGTTGCAGCTACTTGGGAGGCTAAGGCAGAAGGATCACTGGAGCCCAGGAGTTTGAGGTTGCTGTGAGCTAGGCTGACGCCATGGCACTCTAGCCTGGGCAACAAAGTGAAACTCTGTCTCAAAAAAACAAACAAACAAACAAACAAACAAAAAAAACCACAAGGAACCATGGCCAGGCAAGGTGGCTCATGCCTGTAATTCTAGCACTTCAGGTCAAGGTGATAGGATTGCTTGCCTTCAGGAGCTCCAGACCAGTATGAACAAGAGCAAGACCTCCTCTACTAAAAACAGAAAAATTAACTAGGTGAGGTGGCTCATGCCTACAGTCCCAGCTACTCAGGAGGCTGAGGCAAGAGGATTGCTTGAGCTCAGGGGTTTGAGGTTGCTATGAGCTATGATGACACCACTGCACTCTAGCCAAGGCAACACAGTGAGATCCTGTCTCAAACAAACTAACAAAGAACTACAGGGGAACCATAAAATATAATTCGATTCTACTCACATTAAATTAAAAAACCAAAACAAGAAAAAATGAACCCATTATTTTCAGAGATGCATGCACAGTGATAGGACGGCCTCACTAATAAACTTTCCTACAGAGAAAAATAAACTAACATTAAAAGGGAAGAAGATCATTGTTTCTTGCTTGATTAACTGCATGGACCTTAACTCACTGTCTTTAAGATTAACCACCTGTGGAGATGATTTTTACAGCATTTGAAAAGAGCTGAGGGAACAAAGGGTGAGTGTAAATCCTCTTCCTTGACATCTGCCAGACCAGCCCAGACAGACCACATTCCAGAAGAGACTGCTAAGACCCTCTCAAGGAGAATAAAAAAGGGGAAAAACAAACACCCTAACATCTCACATCTGTATCACACTAATCAGTCTACAGCAATAAATTTTTCTTTATTCCTTTACGACCCCCAATAAAAAGTCCAAGCCGCTTGTCCTCAGGGCCAGCACTCCTTTCTTTCACTTTCATGCTGTGCCTTTTTCCCTTTTTCTCTTTTTCCCTTTTTCTATCCTAATCTTTGTGCTGAGAATTCTTTCTCCACCCCTGCTGTGAGTTCCCATCCTAACATCTGGTGGCCCGTACAGGAACCTCTTCTCTACTTCTCTACCTCCATATGTATGGGGAACTCGCTCTCTACCTCCAGATGGAGAGATTACTTTTCTGCATCTATCTCAAGACTGCTCCCTCCTCTGCTACATAGCTCTCAAGACATGCTTCTTGGTGCCCATACCATTTGGAATTTGGTGGTCTCTAGGGCTTTGGAGATGGTCATACACTTGATAAAGAGTCAGCAACTTCATGGTTATGGGAAACCCCAGCACCGGATCTGCCACTCTCAGAGAGGTGCCTTGGAGGGACTTCTCCCAGACCCAGGGACGCCCACTTCCTGGCCAGAACCTCATATCTTATTTAGGATTTGATTCAGAACTCAGGGACATCTGCTTTCTAATCAGAATCCCAGAGGTCGTCTACTGGGGGAACGACATCTCACTCAGATTGTCAGTGTTTCGATGTATGACTGTTCCTAAAGTCCTTCCCCGTTTTTCTTTTTCCTAATTGCTGTCATGGGCAACATTCAGTTGGACCCCCCTTTAAAAGACTGCCCACTGAGATGTCACCTTAAGAACTTAGAAACTTTAAGACTTATCTAACCTCTGTTCTAAATGTTTAGTCTTCTATTGCAATACAGCCTGGCCACAGTACAAATTAAATGACCAGGAGATTTGGCCCAAGAATGAATCTCTTAATCATAATTATCTTTCTACAACTAGACTTACTGGTGCTGGCTTAGCAAGTGGTCTGAAGTTCTCTACATTCAGGCCTTCTTTGAACTTGCTGAACATCCTGATCTTCACTCTGCCTGCCACACATTACTTCTTACCTCTGTATCTCTCCCAATGTCTTCACTTGTCAAATGAAGTTTCTCTTTCAGCTACCCCTGTGCTCCCCACCTCACTTCTTCTTCTCCATCTCTGCCACTCTTACCCAGGTGCATTCACTCCGGCCAATTGTTCAAAACTCCCTCCCCACCTGTGCACCAGGTCCCTCTCCAAGAGTTAGTGGGTCAAAAGACATTATAAATTACTCAAAACCAAGATGAAAATTAAGCTCTTTTTTGTTCACAACTATTTGAAGCCATTTGCCTCTTCACTAATTGAGATCCTCTTTACAAGGGAGAGACAAACTATCTTGGCAATGCATTTCATCCCCAGTCAGCCCCCAACATTTGGTATAAACTCCAAAAACTTGAAGAGAGGCCTCAAACTCCACATGTGGGACTTTCAAGCCTGGCCTTCAAGGTCTTTAATAACTGAGATGAGGAGAGCAAAGAAGAAAAGAGGGAAAGGTACCAATAGTGGGCCCCGAGAGCAGAAAGAAATTTTCCAAATGATACTACCATTATAAAAAAGTTTTTCAGAGACAGGGTTACTCAAAAGGCTCAGCGAGAAGGCACCAGGACCACGCTCTTGTCCAGAAACTAAATCCTACTTCATCTACAACCAGTTAGGTCTCCGAAATAAGGCCCCAGGAAGCCTCCGCCGGGACCATGCCCTCTCTGCAAAAGGGAGGAGCACTGGAAAAGGGGACTGCACTTGTCTTCTGGAACTGGTGGCCCCTCCTAAGCCTACATCCTCCATATCCAAGGACCCTCTGGGACTGGTTCAGTCTGACTGATAGACCCTGGCTTCAACAAAACCAGCTTCACTTCACAACATCAAGATGGCTGAGCCTTAGGTAACTCCCTTTGTCACAGGTAAGGTGTTAATCAATTTTCTGATTAACACCAGAGCCACTTACTCAGCTCTTCCTGAATTTTTGGGACCTCTATTTCCATTGTTGGAGTGGAAGGTAAAATACAAAAACCCCCTATCTACTCGACAGCCCCTCTGCTAGCCTGGAGGTCAGGTCTTTGTGCTCACTTCTTTTCTAGTACTTCCCAATTGCCCTATCCCTTACTGGAAAAAGATCTTATGGTTAAGTTAAACACCCAACTCCTTTTAAAACCACAAACCTGCTTTCTCAGGTTCCCGAAAAAAGCTTAACTGGGACTTTATATACAACCTTTTTTGTTCCCTTGGCATACTCCGTGCTTTCAAGATATAAGCTTTCCACTTTGTTTCACCTAAAAATTTCTGCTTCTGTCTATATGTCTGCATGTTTGTGTGCCTATATGTCACGTGTATGTGATATTTTAAGAGCTTAAATCAAGTATTTTATCAAGAACATAAGAAAGAACTCAAATGTCTTTTAGTTCATGTGACTCTGGTAACCTCTGATAAATAAAACTAGTTTAAAATTGTTATTAAAGTCTAAATGCTTTAAGATCATAACTGATACATCAGTGAAAGTAGATACATTCAAGATGGCCACCAAAAAAACAGGATATGTTATTGTCACATCTACTCATACAAGTACTCCTTTAACATCTGGCACCTCTGCTCAAAAGGCAGAGCTAGTTGCCCTTATTATGGCCTAACTAGGTAAAGAACAAAGACTTAACATTTTCACTGACTCTAAGTATGCCTATCATATCCTACACTCTCACGCAGTTATATCAGAAGAACAGGGACTTCTCACTGTTCAAGGTACTTCTGTCAAACATGCCAACTTCATCATACAACTCATACAGGCAGCTCAATTACCCAAACAAATAGCTGTCATTCAATGCAAGGCACACAAATCTTCTCAGTCCCTTGAAACCCTAGGAAGTAACAGAGCAGATAGGGAGGCTAAATGAGCAGTGATGCTTCCTTTTCCAATTACTCAAGCCCTTTCCTTCCAACACTGTCCCCAAACTACTCAGCTGAAGAAACCACCCATTTTACATAAGCAGGGGCAGTTTGGAACAGGCCCTAGCTTTTCTATACATGCAAATTTATTTTACCTACTAAATAAGAAAACTCCATCATTCACCACATTCACAACTCAATTCACATAGGGAGTTGACCCTTGAAAACCCTCCTATCCTCACTCCTTCACTGTCAGAAAAATTAAAACAAATCACCGAGGACCATTCTATCAGCCAAGTCAGCCCTCAGGGCCACTTTAAGCCTCCTCCTTCTCTTCCTACTCACTAGCTCCGAGGCCATCTCCCTGGACAAGACTGGCAGTTAGACTTTACACATTTGCCTCCACACAAGGGATATAAATACTTTTTAACCCTGACAGATACATTTCTGGGTTGGTTAGCAGCTTTCCCTACTAAAACAGAACAGGCCTCTGAAGAGTTCTGCTTCAGGAAACAATTTCTCGCTTTGGGCTTCCGACTTTTCTCCAAAGTGATAATGGCCCCACTTTTACATCTCAGATTACTCAACAGGTCTTGGAAGCCTTAGGTATCTCTTATAAATTACACAGGGCTTATCACCCTCAATCCTCCGGAAAGATAAAAAAGGCTTACTCAACTCTTAAACAGCAGCTTACAAAACTTTCCTTATAACTAGGCCAAAGCTGGCTAAGCCTCCTTCCCTATGTTCTTTTCAGAGTCTGCATCTCCCCTAGGGTGCCTTTGTTTCTTAGACTCTTTGAATTTATGTATGTGCTGTTTTATTGTCTTTCACCTCAATCCCCACACCCCCACTTGGCACTTACCTGCCAGCAGAAGAACTCACTTGACAACTTCTTACGGAATATGCAGATACCCACCTTCCTCAACCCCTTAATTTTAAGGAACAGCAACATTTAAAGCCTGGAGACTGGGTTTTATCTCTCAGGACAAACTGGGTTCCTTCAACTTTCATAGAAAGGTCCTTTTCAAGTAATTCTCACTACTCCCACTAAAGCTAAACTTCTGGGAATTTCGTTCTGGATTCATCTCTCCCAACTCAAATTTACTGATCCTCCAGAGGAACCTACTTCCACCCCCTACGAACTTCCTGGAAATCCACCAACCTATACCTGCCAGCCCATCACCAATACCAGGCTCTGAATCAACCAACAGAAGCCCCAACACTGTGAGCTTCAATAATATGCTGTGGTATATACAGCTTCTTGTTGCCCTTGTCCTCCTCCTTATACTTTTCTTGTCATTCTATGAATTCACCACAACCCAGCTTATGTACCAGGCGGGTCCATCTTTTGCCCATACTAGAAACTCCAATGGCAACCCTACTTTCCATGTCCCCACCATGAGCATTTTATGACATCCCATTTCGCCTATGGTCCATTCGGTGTATGTGTGTACACACTGGGAATCCTCTGTCTCTGCTGTTTGGTCTTTTATGCCATTTGGACCTGGGACAGGTTGTCTGCATTACCAGTTGGTTTAAGTTTCTTAAACACTTCTCTGATTTGGTGTTCCTGGACTTGTGTTTAAAATCTCTTAAATTTCTCTTTGTATTACATGCCAGGTCTCCACATTGTACCCATGTTTAAAGTGATGGACAAATTACATCAAAAATTTTTTTTACTACAGAGTTAAAATACAGTGTTTGTTAAATTCTCTATTTTATTTTCTTCCTTCTTTGAAACTACAGTTGCTAAATTACTGATACTGAGATAAAGCTCACTGTCTATGTTATCACTAATTTAAGGTTACTTGAAACAGCCAGTTCTGGCAACAATGTGAACATCGAAAACTCATTTAAAACTAAAGGAAAGAAAGGTAAAAAGCCAATATCCTTTACTAAAAAGGTAATTCTGGGAGATTTGACTGGTGGGATTTTAAACTCCATGTGTGGCCATGGTTCCCTTGGTTGTCACCTTTTCTGGGACCTCTAACAGCTCTGCTTGTAGCTTTCATTTTTGGACCCTGCATTCTCCACTATTTAATAACATTCATACAAAACCAAACTCAGGCCCTAGCTATTTCTCTCCAGCAAAACTCCCATTCTGGGCCGGCGCAGTGGCTCACGCCTGTAATCCTAGCACTCTGGGAGGCCGAGGCGGGAGGATCATTCAAGGTCAGGAGTTCGAAACCAGCCTGGCAAGAGCGAAACCCTGTCTCTACTAAAAATAGAAAGAAATTAATTGGCCAACTAAAAATATATTAAAAAATTAGCTGGGTGGGTGGGGCAGAGAAAAAAAAATTAGCCGGGCATGGTGGCTCATGCCTGTGGTGCCAGCTACTCGGGAGGCTGAGGCAGAAGGATTGCTTGAGCCCAGGAGTTGGAGGTTGCTGTGAGCAAGGATGACGCCACGGCACTCTAGCCCAGGGAACAGAGCGAGACACTGCCTCAAAAAAAAAAAAGAAAAAAAGAAAAAAAACCCTATCTTGCCTCTACTCTGGCTTTTTTTTTTTTTCTTAGCTTCCAAGATCAGATCTACTTCGGCTTTTAAGTCCTTTCCAGTTTCCTTTCCTGTTTCGTACCATTATTTAGAACATAATTTTTTTTTTATCTAATATACATTTTTTGCTGGAGGCTTCTAGAAGCACTTAATATCTAACATATACATGAGGTGAAAACTAAGACAAGTGAGACAGAAGCACAGTTAATGCATAAAGCCATTAGAACTACAAAATTTAAAGGTCTACCTAACATACACTCAAATCTTGGAATTCAGCCCATTAGAGCAACTTTGGGAGCCAAAGCTCAAAGTTCAAGTGATTTACTGACCAACTTTACACATCATTATGTCTTTTCATAGCACTTAGATTGTAAATTCCTTTTAAGAAAATATCATTCTTCTTTTTTCTTTTTTTTTTTTTTTTGAGACAGAGTCTCACTCTGTTGCCTGGGCTAGAGTGCCATGCATCAGCCTAGCTCACAGCAACCTCAAACTCCTGGGCTCAAGCAATCCTTCTGCCTCAGCCTCCCGAGTAGCTGGGACTACAGGCATGTGCCACCATGGCTGGCTAATTTTTTCTACATATTTTTAGTTGTCCAGCTAATTTCTTTCTACTTTTAGTAGAAACGGGATCTCACTCTTGCTCAGGCTGGTCTCGAACTCCTGAGCTCAAACGATCTGCCCGCCTCCGCCTCCCAGAGTGCTAAGATTACAGGTGTGAGCCACCACGCCCAGCAGAAAACGTCATTATTCTTAAGAGCTCAGACTGCTCATCTCAAAAGTGAATTTGTAGCTGAGCGAGGTGGCTCACACCTGTAATCGTAGCACTCTGGGAGGCCAAAGAGGGAAGATCACTTGAAGTCAGGAGTTGAGACCAGCCTAAGCAAAAGTGAGACCTGTCTCTACTAAAAATACAAAAAATTAGCTGGGCGTGGAGGCGTGCACCTGTAGTCCCAGCTACTCAGGAGGCTGAGGCAGGAGGATCGCCTGAGCCCATGACTTTGAAATTACTTTGAGCTAGGCTGATACTACAGCACTCTAGCCCAGGCAACAGAATGAGATTCTGTCTCAAAAAAGAAAAAAAAAAAAGTGAGTTTGCTTCATGCAGAATACAGTTGATAAAATTTAGATTCCATCACCATTGCCCCTGTGTTATGCCCTTCTTACATCGTACCCAACTTCAGTCTCTTTAGATCTCAAAACCAAACATAGAGCTTCTAAATTATTTTGAAACATCTATTTTAAAGTTATTAAAATAAAGTTGAGTTATTCCAACTCAAACAATGGTTTCCCAGTGATATTTTAAATATCATTATCAATTTTATAATTTTATTTTACTATCATGCATGCATATATACATATATTTTATATTTAAATATAAAATGTTATATAATTTCAACTCTCCACTCCAGTCAAATTGGGTTTATTGATTATCTTCCAAAAACACCTTGTGCCTTTTTACAGCTTTGCACAGAAAAAAGAACTCATACAACTCAACACTTCTTTAACAAATCTGTGAATATGTCCTAAAATTGCTTGTACTCCTCACTACATCCCCCATCCCAAATATACACCTATTAAAATCATACCTGCTCTTAAGGTTCCAGCCCAAATTCCACTGCCTCTTCTTGAAGCTCTCTACATGACCACCCTAGTCTGAAGGGACTACTTTGAACTGAAAACACTGTACCAATTACAAGGTAATTATCTTACAATGTCTCATGCTGTGATTATTAGTATAAAATCATGTCTCCTCCACAAGACTTGTGATCTAAAGGATGCGGTTATGTTTTACATATTCCACATCTGCCTTATAAAGTAAGACATAGGTACATAATGTTTTCTGAAGCAATGAAGTGTATTTAGTCTATTTTTACACGCTGCAGACTTTAGTGATTGACCAACTCTGAGAACAGAAATCTCTATGAAATTCTCATTTGGCAAGAGCCATGTAATTAGTATACATCAAGACTAAGTATTGTTATTAAGACAAAACAACAATAAAGCATCAATAAATTTAATTTATTTAAATTTCAACAGATTATTCAATGGGAAAAACTCGATAACCTGTTTTCCTAATAAACCAGCAGAGATTATTTGAAAATATAATTTGTTTAAAAACGATTATATTTAGTCAAGGTTAGTATTATTTGAGACAAGGTTATTATTTCATACTTAAATTGTATAGTATAAAAAAAGTTAATGCCATATGTTCTACTAACCTCTTCCTCAACTCCAAACCCACTTCTACTTTAAAGACTCATACTATCAGACCCAAAACCACACTATTAATGATTCCTTAAAGTTTCTGAATTAGGTAAAAATGTTTTACTTGGCTAGGTGCAGTGGTGCATGCCTGTTGTTTCAGCTACTCAGGAAGCTGAAGTGAGAGGACTGCTCCAGCCCAGGAATTCAAGGATACAGTGCACCACTACACTACAGCCTGGGCAACAGAAACAATGTCTCTAAAAAATGACAACTTAGATGAAATGCACAAATTCCTAGAAAGACAGAAACTGTTGAAATTGAGTCAAAAGAAATAGAAAATCTGAATGGACCCATAACAAATGAAGATTGAATTAGCAATCAAAAAACTACAAAGAAAAGCCCAGGCTCAGATGGCTTTACTGAACTCTAGTGAACATTTAAAGAATACCAATTCAACACTTCCAATAACTGAAAGATGATGGAGCATGTTCAAATCATTTTACGAGGTTCAAAACCGGACAAAGACATCACAAGAAAAAACTACAAACCAGTATCTTTTGTGAAAATGGATGCAAAAATCTCTGACAAAATAGTTAGCCCTCCATATGCTTGGGTTCCAGATTCATGGATTCAACCAACCCTGGATCAAAAATACTGGGGGGGGGGATAATTGAAAAACATAGTAAAAATAATAAATTTTTTTAAAAAATACAGCATAACAACTATTTACATGGCATTTACATTGTATTATGTATTATTAATAAGCAGAGATGATTTAAAGTGCACAGGAAGATATGCACAGGTTATATGCAAACACTATACCATTTAATATAAGGGACTTGAACGTTCATTTATGAATTTTGGTTTCCTTGAGGGTTCCTGGAACCAATCCCCCATGGATACCAAGGGATGACTGCACTAGCAAAGCAAATTCAGCAACATATAAAGAGAATTATATATTATACTATGACCAAACGAGATTTACTCCAGGAATGCAAGGTTGGCTTAACATTTGAAAATCAATTAATGTCATATATATGAACACTAAAAAACAAAAATCACAAGATCATTTCAAAAGATGCAGAAAAATCATTTCACAAAATCCAACAGCCTTTGATGATCACAAAATACTCAAAAATACATAATTCCTCAAAATGATGAAGAGCTTTTATGAAATATCCATAGCCAACATCATACTTAATGGCAAAAACTGGATGTTTTGGGCCGGGCGCGGTGGCTCACGCCTGTAATCCCAGCACTCTGGGAGGCCGAGGCGGGCGGATTGCTCAAGGTCAGGAGTTCGAAACCAGCCTGAGCAAGAGCGAGACCCCGTCTCTACTAATAATAGAAAGAAATTAATTGGCCAACCAAATGTATATAGAAAAAATTAGCCGGGTATGGTGGCGCATGCCTGTAGTCCCAGCTACTTGAGAGGCTGAGGCAGAAGGATCACTTGAGCCCAGGAGTTTGAGGTTGCTGTGAGCTAGGCTAACGCCAAAGCACTCTAGCCCGGGCAACAAAGTGAGACTCTGTCTCAAAAAAAAAAAAAAAAAGATATCTTAAATAGGACATAAATAGCATTGACCGTAAAATTTTAAATTTAATAAAGTTAAGTATTTCTACTCATCAAAAGATACCATTTAGCAAGTGTAAGACAAGCCATACACTGGAGACAATACATTTGTGGTGTCTTTATTCAACAAAGGATTTATTTTTGTTTAGAATCTACAAAACAGTAAGAAAGACACTTTAATTTTTAAAATAGGTAAAGGAATAGGTACTTGAAAAAAAATATGGGCAGGGTGAGGTGGCTCATGCCTGTAATCCTAGCACTCTGGGAGGCTGAGGCAGGAGGATCGCTTGAGGTCAGGCATTTAAGACCAGTCTGAGCAAGACCCTGTCTCTACTAAAAATAGGGAAAAAAAATTAGCCTCTACTAAAAATTTTTTAAAAATTAGCCAGGCATGGTGGTGTGCACCTGTAGTCCAGGGTAATTGGGAGTCTGAGACAGGAGAATTGTTCAAGCCCAGAAATTTGAGGTTGCTGTGAGCTAGGCTGACACCTAGCTCTGGCCTGGGTGACAGTGAGACTATGTCCCAAAAAAAAAAAAAAAGAAAGCCGGGCATGGTGGCTCACATCTGTAATCCTAGCACTCTGGCCAAGGTTGGAGGATCACTTGAGGTCAGGAGTTCAAGATAGCCTGAGCAACAGTGAGACCCCCATCTCTACTAAAAATAGAAAAATTATCCAAGTGTGGTGGTACATGCCTGTAGTCCCAGCTACTGGGGAGGCTAAGGCAGGAGGATCACTTGAGCCCAGGAGTTTGAGGTTGCTGTGAACTAGGCTGATGTCACAGCACGCTAGCCCAGGCAACAGAGTGAGACTCTGTCTCAAAAAAAAAAAAGAATATGAAAGTGGTCGATAAACATACAAAAGTGTGTTTATCATTAAACACAGTATCAAGAGAAATATTAAATGAAATTGAAAAACTACTACATGCCCTTCAAAATATCTAACATTAAAGACTGACAATACAATGGGTTTGGCAAGCCTGTAGAGCAGCATAAATGTTCTTAGATTACTGGTAGAACTGTTGATTGGTATAACCACTTTCAAAAAATGTTCAGCAGTAACTACCAAACTAAACATATTCAGTAACCCAGCCAGTCCCATTCCTAAGTATATCCCCAACAGAAATGGCTGTTTATGTTTAAAAACCATGTACAAGAATGTCAACAGGTTTTTTTTTTTTGATAACTAATAACTACAACCAACCCAAATGTTTATCAACAGTAGAATAGATATATGAAGTGTGGTATATTCATATACTGGAATACTGCACAGCAATATAAAGGTCTAAATTGATACATGCAGTGCAATGTGCCATTGAGTAAAAGAAACTGGGTGTAAAAGTGCATATACTATAGAATACATTCTGTGTGATTCCATTTATTTGAAGTTCAAAACATGCAAAACCAATCTATAATAACAGAAGTCAAATAGCAGCAGTCCTTTGTGGAGAGGGTACTGATTCAAAGAGAGAAACTTTCTGGGAGGTTATACAGGTTCATAGATAAACAAAAATATAGCAAGCTGTACACTTGAGATTTGATGTTCTACTCTATGTTAGTTATACCAAAAAAAATTCTGCTAATACAAGACAGTATGTGATCAAATTTTAAATGTTATAGTATAGACCAGGAGTCAGGAAACTTTTTGGGAATAACTGCACCAATGGAACTTTATTTATAAAGACCTAGGGTGGGGAATGGCTTGTGGGCCATAGTTTGCTGGGTGCAGTGGCTCACACCTGTAATCTTAGCATTTTGGAAGGCCAAGGCAGAAGGATCGCCTGAGGCCAGGAGTTTAAGACCAGCCTGGGCAACATGGTGAGACCCCCTCTCTACAAAAATTTAAACATTATCTGGGTGTGGTGGTGGGTGCCTGGAGTTATAGCTACTGAGGAGGCTAAGCCAAGAGGATCACTGGAGCCCAGGTAAAGTTGCAGTGAGCTATGAGCGCCACTGTCCTGTAGCCTAGGTGACAGAGAGAGACCCTGTCTCAGGGGGAAAAAAATGCTTTCTGAATTCAGGTAAAAGAATACTAAAACTAAAAATGTTAGAAAAGGTTACATATAATAGGATAGTATCCAAGGTAACCCTCAATATGTTCCACAGTGATGGGGAAGCAGGAAGGAAAAGAAGCTATGATGAAGTCAAACAGCATGGGTTTTAATCCTCTGGATTTAAATGCCACTTAATTGCTGTATGACCATGAGCAAACTCTAAACCACAAATAATATATAAAATGGAGGCTAGACACAGTGGCTAATACCTGTAATCCCAACACTTCGGGTGTCCACAGCAGGAAGATCACTGAGAACAGGAGTTCGAGACCATCCTGTGCAACATAGCAAGACCCTGTCTCCACAAAAAAAAAAAAAATCAGCCAAGCATGGAGGCATACACCTATAGTCTTAGATACACAGGAGGCTGAAGCAGGAGGATCGCTTGAGTCCAGGAGTTGGAGATTACAGTGATCTATGATCATGCCACTGCACTCCAGCCTAGGTGACAGAAGACTCAATTGTCTTGAAAACCCAACATAATGACTGGATGCAGTGGCTCACTCCTGTAATCCCAGCACATTGGGAGGCAAGAGGATTGGTTAAGGCCAGGAGTTCCAGACAGCCTGAGCAACATAGTGAGACCTGTCTCCACAAGAAAACAAATAAGCAGACAAAAAAATGGAGATCATAATACCTATTTCATAGGGTTGTTTTAAGAATTAATTAGATAACCTGTTATTGATATGGCATACTTAGTTAAGATTTTGAAGCCAGACAGACTTGATTTGAAACTTGATTCCCCAAGTTATTAGGTATGTGATTTTGGGTAAGTTACCCTCTCAGTGCCTCAGTTTGCTCATTTCTACTTTGAGGGTTATAATACTATCTAACAATAGTACTTATTTTTATGCAGTTGTTGGGAGGATTAAATAAGTTAAAATGTTATAATTAATATAACAAGCATTCATTGTTAGCTATGATAATAACCATTATTATATAAAACATCTAGAACACCACATAATCATTAATTTACATAAAACAGAACAAGAGAGGCACTCAGGTGATGGAGATCAGTAGAACTGGAAGATTTTTATAGGTAAGCCATAGGGAATAATTTTAACTTATTTAATAAGCAAGCTAAAGCCATATTTTAGAGAAACTTTGAATACCAGGCAGGATAAGATAAGATCTAATCGACAACATAAAACATGTTTTCAAGGAAACTGATTTAGGACTACTAGTCTAGCAATATTATCCAGGCTGGGTAGAATAGAAGAGAGATTAAAAGGGGAGAGATTGTTAGCCAGGCATGGTGGCTCACACCTATAATCCTAGCACTCTGGGAGGCTGAGGCAGGAGGATCACTTGAGGTCAGGAGTTTGAGACCATACTGAGCAAGAGCGAGACCCCGTCTCTAAAGGAAACAAGAAAAAGAAAAATGGAAATATTGGCCAGGAAACTATTGTAGAAACATAAAAATCCAGAAATAGATTTTTTTGTCAGAATAAAGGAGAAATAACAAATGCAGAAAAATTTTTTTTAGATAAAAATCATTAGGTACAGATGGGGTTAAGATTTAAAAAAATATCATTACGACTCCTGAGTTAATTGGATACAGAAGGAAAGGCAAGTTTGAAATCAGTGATTCTACCAGTTTTTCTAGTTTTCGGGCATGGTATTAAGACTCCCAGTAAAGCAGGGCATGGTGGCTCATGCCTGTCATCCTAGCACTTTGAGAGGCCAACGTAAGAGGATCACTTGAGGCCAGGGGCTTGAGACCAGCCTGAGCAAGACTGAGGCCCCATCTCTACAAAAAATAGAAAAATTATCCAGGCATGGTGGCATGTGCCTATATTCCTAGCTACTCAGGAGACTGAGACAGGAGGATTGCTTGAGCCCAGAAGATTGAGGTTGTAGTGAGCCGTGAGACTTTGTCCCCCCAAAAAGAATCCCAGCCTTTAACTCTGTTCTTTTCTCTCTTTATAGGTCTGTTAATGGAGTATACCGGATTGGACTATATGCTCTTAAGGATATGCCAGCTGGGACTGAACTCACTTACGATTACAACTTTCATTCCTTCAATGTTGAAAAACAGGTAAGAATAATAAATCCAAGAGATTGGCAAGGAACATCCAGGAAAAAATAAATAAATAAATCCCAGAGAGAGGTTGAAGTTTATCACTTAAAAGGCTATATAGACCGGGCACGGAGGCTCAAGGCCTATAGTCCTAGCACTTTGGGAGGCCAAGGAGGGAGGATTGCTTAAGGCCCAGAGTTCAAGACCAGCCTGAGCAACAGCAAGACCCCATCTCTACAAAAAATTAAAAAAACAAAAATTAGCCAAATGTAGTGGTTTGTGCCCATAATCCCAGCTATACAGTAGGCTGAGGCAGGAGAATCGCTTGAGCCCAGGAGTTTGAGGTGGCAATAAACTGTGATGATGCCCAGGTGACAGAGCAAGACCCTATCTCTCAAAAAAAATGCTATATTACATGGATCTTCAATAAGCATGATTGACTTGGAGCCATTAAGAAGTACATGGGAGGCCAGGCAAGGTGGCGCAGGACTATAGCTGTGCCACCCAGGCAAGGTGGCACAGCTAGTTTTGAGCTGTAGAATTCAAAGCCAGACTGGGCAACATAGTGAAACCCTGTCTTTAAGAATAAAAAAAAAAATTACTTGTTTTTATTTAAAAAAAAAAAAAAGGACATGAGAGAAGATAGTTTTTTACTCTTTGCTCCGTCTGAGACACATAGGTCTCAGTTATTATTTCGGAACCCTGAAGAAAGAGATTGCCCTATCATTTTTGGTCTCCAATGAGTTCTTTTCTGCAGGAGTTTTCCTAAAATTTAATCTTTCCTTTCTACTCCAGTGAAAAACCATTTCTATTTATTATCCTCTCAATCAGTTATTTTCCTCTGTATGCAGATTTCTCGATTCATACTTATGCTGTGTGTCCAAATGCTTAGGTATCCTTTATAAGGGAGACTGTGGACTAAAAGAATTTTCTTTCCCTTCAAAGCAACTTTGTAAGTGTGGCTTTGAGAAATGTCGAGGAATCATCGGAGGCAAGAGTCAACGCATGAATGGACTCTCCAGCAGCAAAAACAGCCAGCCAGTAGCCACACATAAAAAGTCTGGACGGTCAAAAGAGAAGAGAAAGTCTAAGCACAAGCTGAAGAAAAGGGTGAATGATGATCTAATGGCTTTCCCCAGAAGCTGCTCATGAAATGCTTAGAGGCAATTACTAGAATAAGGGAATTAACCAAAGGGTGACATGTTTAGAGTGGTTTTAATGTTCTTAAAGATGATTTCTGCTTGCGATGTTTGTTTTTTTCCTGTAATCTGATCCATATGTTTTTCAGAGAGGCCATCTCTCTGAGGAGCCCAGTGAAAACATCAACACCCCAACAAGATTGACGCCCCAATTACAGATGAAGCCAATGTCCAATCGGGAGAGGTAAAAGGCAGATTTTGTTACCTGAGTTCCTTTCAAGTCATATGGGTTGCTTGTTAATTTAAAAAATTATTAAACTTGGCCGAGTGCGGGGCTCACGCCTGTAATCCTAGCACTCTGGGAGGCCGAGGCAGGTGTATCATTTGAGCTCAGGAGTTCGAGACCAACCTGAGCAAAAGCGAGACCCCGTCTCTACTAAAAATAGAAACAAATTAATTGGCCACCTAAAAATATATAGAAAAAATTAGCCAGGCATGGTGGCGCATGCCTGTAGTCCCAGCTACTAGGGAAGCTGAGGCATAAGGATTGCTTGAGCCGAGGAGTTTGAGGTTGCTATGTGGTAGGCTGACACCATAGCACTCTAGCCCGGGCAACAAAGTGAGACTCTTTCTCAAGGAAAAAAATAAATAAATAAATAAATAAATAAAATTACTAAACTTGTATATAGTTGATCCGTTTTATTTTTTTATAAGAGGTCTTAAGCAAAGGGTTGAGGGGATTTGGGAACTTGTAAGAGGGAAAATATGTCTTTATCTTCCCTAATTTCTTACTGAAATTTAGCATTTCCTTCAAATATGACTGTAGGCAAAATGTGTATGTGTGTGTTTAGAGAGAGAGAAGTAACAGTTTCCATGACTGTCACCAATACTCACAGGTATTTTCATACCACATAACAGGTATTATATATGTGCTGTTATGGAAATCAAATAATGGAATCATCAAAATGGTGTAGGATCAGTCAAGATACAGATAACTTATTTAAGTTTAGGGATCCACATGGAGGCACCTAATATACTTTGCCCATCTTACTTCTCTTTGCCTTTGTCTACCTGTCCAGTTGTCCTTGTTATAGCTGATCTTAAGCCCATACTTCATCTTGGCAGCTGCCTTTAGAATTTGTACAAATATTCCATAAATCTCTGCCACCTGGTCAGGCTGCTTTGCTTGCCAATTTTTTTTTTTTTTTTTTTTTGAGACAGAGTCTCACTCTGTTGCCCGGGCTAGAGTGAGTGCCGTGGCGTCAACTTAGCTCACAGCAACCTCAAACTCCTGGGCTCAAGCAATCCTTCTGCCTCAGCCTCCCAAGTAGCTGGG
>CAUYRT010027304.1:0-41884 GCA_963574885.1 Lepilemur ruficaudatus | reverse complement strand
TAATTGGCCAACTAGAAAAATATAGAAAAAATTAGCCAGGCATGGTGGCGCATGCCTGTAGTCCCAGCTACTCGGGAGGCTGAGGCAGAAGGATCACTTGAGCCCAGGAGTTTGAGGTTGCTGTGAGCTAGGCTGATGCCAAGGCACTCTATAGCTCGGGCAACAGAGTGAGACTCTGTCTCAAAAAAAAAAAAAAAGAATATCTAAGAAAAGTCAGAAAGAAGAATATAAAGCACTTGAAAATGACCTTTATGAAATATGGTTATTATTTGAAAAAATGACTACATTCTTCCTAGAGCTGAAAAGACTTGAAGATAATAAGTAGATGAGAGAGACAGGGGAGAGAGAGAGAGAGAGAGGGAGGGAAAATATCAGGTTTCTAGCTAAAAAGACTAAATATAATAAAGGTGGGGTCAATTCCAGAAACCATACTGTTGTGGAGGAGTCAGGAACAATGGCCACTATAATTGGCCATAACCATAGGAGAGAGATGGTCAACTTTAGGAGTCAGGAAGATACAAGAAAATAAAGACTGCAGTGAACCATCATTTTTCAACTCTCAAATTTAAAGTTTGAAAATGGATTGTAAATTGATATAACCTTTCTGGAGGGCAATTTGGCAACATAGGAAAAATCTTTAAAACATTTATAACAAATTTTGGAAAGTATACATGTGTATAGTAATAAGAAGGAAACATAAAAATGTTCATGCAGTTGTCACTGGGTGGTACGTTTATAGGTGATTTTTATTTTCTTTTCAATATTTTCCATATTTTTTAAACAAGCTTAATTATATTTATTTAAACACAAAGAACATGAAGTAACCTGTTATTTTAGAACATGGACAACTTCCAGTCAAGAATATCCTCTAGCAGCTTGAATAGTAGAAAAAGCAGTTTGGGGGATTTATTTGCTCTCTTAAGGTGATGAAAAGAAACTTATCCGAATCAAAGATTCTCAGTTATGGAATTCTCTGCTTCTGGCTTCTATTGTAGCCCCATTGGTCTGGAATTCTGAGAAAAAAGACACAAGGCATAAAGTCCCACTGAAAGTTATATAGTTACAACAGAAGATTTAGCATTTTACTGCTTGTTCTTCTAATTCAACCTCTAATTCGGCTCAATAGGTCCTTGCCCGCTGGCCATAGTGAGTAGTGTTGAGACCCTATGACCAACTCAGCTTGATTTAAAGTCACATTCATTGAGGAGAATCGGTTGGATATTTTTTACAGACATGAGCATAGAAAAATATTTGAACTCACTTTTAACACTAGTTTGAACTTGTAGGATAAAGGAATGTGTGTTACTGGACCGGGATTTCCAATAGATATTTAACCCAATGTGATTCAGTAATGATGTTCTTTCTTCAGATTCAATGTCATGATTTTCCCATTTATTCTCAGACCACTCCCCCTATTCTCTTTCTACCTTAACCATCATCTCTCTGAGTAACCTTGGAAAAGTCATTGAAACCTCTGCTGTATCCTTTCTGAAAACAGTCCTCTGTCCTGGACTTCCCTCTCTCTAAACACCTCTAAAGTTTTGTTGGAGTGAAGGATCAGTAAGTCTCCCCTGGCTCTATGAATGTGGGATAACACTTAGGCTAATGAGGGAGGATTGTATTTTACCTGGTCCTCGCTTTAAAGGCTTCAAAACAGATCTTTCACCTACATGGGATGGGAATATATGTGCCCGTGACAGATTCCACTCATCAGTCTTCTAACAGTTACATTAAGCCAGCAGCTCGGCCTGCACCTAAATTGGCCACGGATAGACAAGTGAGGACAGCAGAGGCAGGAAATGGGGTTAGGGTGATTTCCCTCTATTAGTAGCAGCTTAAAGCAGCATGCTGGGCAGCTCTGTCTCCCATTGGCTACAGCTGCTGAGAGCAGCAGGATGAGGGTTGACCTATATCTGTCACGTGTAGGTCTAACACTCGATTTGTTTGTAGCGAACTTCAGTCTTCTAGAACGCCAAGTTTAACTCAGGCTCAACCACATACAATATTTTTATCAGGAACCGTGATAACCTCCACCTGCAAAGAGTTTACATCTGCGGGTTTCCCCCACCACCACCCCCGCCCCTGGATTCTTTTGCTTTCTTTCTCGCTGTCTCTCCCTTCCGTCACCCTCTTACCATTTTTGTGCCTTTCTTCTGTGTCATCCTCTGGCTGAGAGGCGTTAAGATGGTCACAGCTGTGCTCCTTCTAGCAATTGCAGTTAACACCAGCCCTTCTCTGCCTGCCCCAGTTTCCATCTGACCACACTGTGCCCATTCCTTTTAGTTACAGTTGTTGCCCCAGGTTGGCACAGCCTTGTGCCCACATTTGCCCTTCTGGGCCACCACGGGTTTCAGAATGTGTCAGTTGCTAATTACAACTGCAGCTGTGAACAGAAACACAGTGTAAACACATTCAAAGCTTGCAGGCCCTAAAGTTCCTACACAGCAAATGTTTCTTGATAGTTTTAAGGACAAATAATATCTTTTTATTGTTTTAAAGATAAGCTTCAAGTATTTGGACATTTATTTTTCTAAATAAGAAAATAAACTACTTGAATTTTCATTTATGCAGCCACCATCCAACTGTAGCAAAGCTCCTCTCCTTTTGTCCTGGGTCTCAGTCAATAGATGGATGCTGTTTGGGGTCTCAGTTGGTATGTGTGTGTGTTTATTTACACTGACAACACAATGCAAAACTTACTGCAGTCAGTTCCTTCACACTAACGCATCAGTCCACTGTGGGCTTCTGTTTACCATGCAGAAACTGCTTTCCATTACCTATTACCATTTCTTCACTGAGGCCTTGTAGTGATAGTAAAGAAGACCAAATGATGGAAAAATTATTCTAACAACCCAGGTCCCTGTGCATACAAGCCACATCACGGTAATTTGAGATGGAAAAGACCTATTAAGTCATCCCACTGGTTCTCTGAGGGCATGTGGTGTTTTTTTCCCTCTCCAGTATGCTGGTCTACTTTTCAGTGCCTTTTCCAATTGTAAATGGTGCAAGTGATGGGGCTTCCACCCCTCCCTAGGGATGATGCTGCACAGCCTATAATAGATCTCTCCATTAGGGCATGTGACTTGCTCAGCTGCCTAAATCATCTTTGTTTTGACTTTCATTTCCATCATTCCTTCTGCTGTCCCCTTGGACACTAAATAACTTCTCTCTGTTCCTGCTATTTACACCCTCCAAGTACTGGTGGCTGATGAGCCAGTCCCTGTTAGATAGAGCCGGTTGGTCATGCTGGGAGACTTGTCTCTTTCATCTTCCCTCTGAAGGAAGTCCCTTCAGACTTACAAATCATATTTGTTGCTCTTCAATGAATGCCCATCAGTTTCTCAATAATTTGCCTCATTTCTTTGTTACTCAAGCTGCTCAGGAAAATCCCCTTTGTTTGTCTCTGTTGCTGCAAAATAAAAAGATGATGGTAGTAGAATCTGTGCTGACAGAAAACAGAGCAGAGCTCTTCAGCCACCAGGACAATAGAGTCATCTAATCGGTTATCTCTAATGCTCTTACTTGGGGAGCAGAACTGCTGTGTTACAGGAGTTAGGGGTGCATGTGGAGACAGGAGTAGTTGATCTGTATTTCATCTGGCCAGTCTTTGTTGTGGCATATTTAGTTAATGCCCTTAGCTGTTTAAATCATATTTCTCCACCCATCTGAATTCCCAATTAGAAAAGCTTCCCTGAATACCCTCAAGAGAATGCTACCCTTCTTCTTTCCATTAGTACTCCTATGTTTACTCCTACCTACTAAGCTGTACAACATCAGTGACATCAGACATCTTTGCTGGAGGAGGAGTTTCTTTGCTTTGAGAGACAGAGCATGCCCTTTTCCTTGAACAAACAAGAATGGCACTTTAAACCAGGACATTCTGCCAGTGGCTCTTGTAATGCCAGGGTCAACGGCGTTCAGCCTGTCCCCTCGGTACCTCTTTCCAGAAGCTACCCTCTGGCTACCTGAGTGCCTACTGTGCTCAAAGTCCATGTTATGCAATAATAATAATAATAATACCAACACAGTGCTTTACAAATTGTTTTCATCTGACTGCATCATCTCATTTAATACTTACAACCACCCGACGAGGAAGGAATTGCCATCTTTACTTCACCAGGGGGGAAAATGAGGCTAAGAGAGGTTCTGTTGCCCAATGTCGCAAATATCCACTAAATTCTCCTTTTGAGTTCCTCTTGTTTTCCCCCTGAAATAACTGGAGAACATGCTTTCTGAGCAACATATGAAGAGGCACTAACTGCATATAGGTTCCTGAAGCCACTGAAATGGTGGCCACAGCATGATGTTTTTCTGTGCTCTTAGTTGATGAAAATAAAGTAACTAGAAATCATCCATAGTTTGACATGAATCCTATTGTTTGTCAGTAGGATAATTCGGTTGTTATTCGATGACAGAAAGAGTATATTAAAATTTATAAGACATAGACTACTATCCCTTTCTAAACAATAATATAATATTACTAGGCATGGACTAAAAGTGAGCTTACCTCTTCAAATACCAATTCAGGCCCTAAGGGTATCTGTTTTTTCTGCAAAGTTGATGAGATTATACACCTAAGATAAAAGAGGAAAGAGCTATATTTCAATAAACTTTAATAACATGAATTGAGGAAACAAAGAACCTGAAAAATATCAACTTTTATTTATGAGTGATATAAAAAGCAGAAATGCAATTTTCTACCCATTGCAAGGTAAAGGAGGCACACCGTCCTAAAATTGTGCTAACAGCTAAGCAAAAGAGGTCATTTTACTTATCCCATCACTTATTTGCAAATAGTGTTTATCAATATTGTTAATTTGGCACAAATGTGGTTACATTAGGAGAAAAGCCGGTACTAAAGGGGTTTTATCCTTTAAGGGACTGAGGTAACACCCAAATAAAAGACTCTTGAGCTCCGGTATTTTGAACAAAATCCAGATCAAGAAAATTATGCATTTAAGTGAATTGCTCCCTTCTGTGGCCTGGCCTGAGAAGGCAAATTGCATGTGTATGCATATGCTGTCAACACACAGAAATGTGCAGAAATCTCTATCTCTATGAGCACGGAGGGCATAATTGTTCTCTCTCCATCAGCTTGGGGGCCCCTGCTATCTCATGTATGGCTAACTCTGAATTGGACTTTGTGGCTGGACCGAATGGTGCCTATAACTTTGTAAGAAGAAATTATTAAGCAAATGCAGCCTTGAAGATGCATCCTTAAAGGTGCCAGCTCTCCTTTATATTACCCATTGTTTTTAATTGTAAACAAAAAACCCTGCTCTTACTGCTTTTCTAAATTATTGCAAATAAAATACATTCTTACTGTAGCAAAATTTAGAAATACAGACGAGGAAAACACAAACCTTGATAGTTTCCACTCCGAAGTAACCACTTTTGACACACCCTTCTAAGCCTTATCTACATATCTCTATATGATATGTGTGTATATATTCATCTTTTTAAAACAAGAAGTTGTTGGCCTTAATCTTCCATAATACAAACTGGCTACTTTGTTCCTTTACTTTAAGATTTCTGAAGTCCTTATTGAAGAACTGATGCTGTTTTGGGCTGATACCAATAAGGTGACAAAAATGCTTTAACTAAAAGTTTTTAAAAATTCATTTAACTTTATATAAGTTTTTGAGGTCATAGATCTTTTTAAAGTATAAACCACCTTCTATAGCCAAACCATGGATAAATATACCTAGAAAACATATTGTATCTATTATTCTGGACATCATTAGGGGAAATGAATCTTTTCCAGGGGTTGCAGTATATCTAGTGATCTCCAGCATAGTATGAAGAGACCAAAACTGAATAGATCAGGGGTCAGGAACCTGTGACCTTAAGGCCACATGTGATCTTCTGGGTCCTTAAGTGTGGCCTTTTGACTGGATCCAAATTTTACAGAACAAACAATTTTATTTTTATTAATACATTTTTAAGGGATTTTTGGTTTATTTTTATTTTATTTTTAAAATGAATGCATTTAAAATATCAAAGAATAAAATAAGTTGCAATGAAATAAATCCTCTCAGATTGAATGGTACAATTAGAACAGTAAGCCATAAGGGCTAAATCGACAGTTGCTACACTCATGATTTAGTTCTAACTTCCGCTGCCTAACTGGCACCACTACTGCACGAGGCTGGTTGATGAGAGTTTATGGGGTTGAGTACGCCAGTCTGTTACGAGCTTTTAACAACAGTGCACTATGTTTCTGTTTGAAGTGGAATTTGTGAATAGTTGCACAGCTCAACAGTATTTTTTAATTCTGTCTGCTTAACAGCCCATCATGAAGAGGACCAAGAGAACACTGAAGGAAGAAAACAGATTTTTTAATGAGGATTGGGGATTGCGATATTATCTTGTTTCTGCTAAAGATAAGATGATTTGCTTGCTTTGTGATACTGTAATATCAACATTAACAAAATTCAGTGCTCATCAGCATTATAACACTCATATGGACTACACATATTTTAAATTAGAGGGAGAGGCATGAAACACTGTATTGCAGAAATTATTAGAGGAAAAGCAAAGATGGTTCTTTTAAGCAGCAATAAGACCTGGAAATAATGCCACTGAAGCAACTTACAAAGTAGCTTATATACTTGGGGGAAAAAAGGGAAGCCATTCAGTGATGTAGAAATTGGGAAAGAATGCATTGTTGAAGTTGTAGGATGCTTAGACCCCAATAACATTTCAAACTATAAACAACTGCCTGTTTCAAGGAGAACCTAACTGATCAGCAGCATGAATTAGCCTTCAACTTAACAGAACAACTTCATACAATACTTCAAAAGGAAAATATATATTATTCAATTGCTTTGGATAAATCAACTGAAACTATTGACTTCATGCAGATTTTATACTTCATTCAGGTCCTAACAGATTTTCTTTGCTATGAAGGGTTGCTTGCTCTGGACACTCTTGTGAACAGAACACCGGGAATAGATATCTTCATCAACTTCCAAGATAAATGTTATGAAGCTGGACTGAATTTGGTAAATTTAGTGAGGGTATGTATAGATGGTGCACCTTCCATGATAGAAAAACATGAAGAGTTTATTGCAAAGATTAAAAAGTATTAAGTGATACAGATGCTCTCATTTCTTTTCATTGTATCTTGCATCAGCAAAATCTCTGTGCTAAAGCTACTACTTTAAGTGACACTTTGTAACAAGTTATGAGTAAATTAACTATATTCGAGCAAATGCAACACAGTATCATCAGTTTCATAACATGCTAAAATTGAACAATGAGGTATTCAGAGTGGATTTGCCATATCATTCTAAAGTGCATTGGCTATCACAGGGACAGGTGTTAGCCAAAATTTTATCTCTGTGAGAACAGATATTAAATGAAGAACAGGATTAGCAATGTGAATTATTGAAAGATGATTTCTATAGGAATGCAGCATTTCTGTGTGATATCATGTCAAATCAAAATGACTTGAATATTTCTTTGCAAGATAAAACCAAGTCTATATATGATATGTGGCAAAAAATTCAAGCATTTTGAAAAACCTATCTTTTTTCAAAACACTTCTTCTTCAAAAGGAAATTTTGGATGAACATTTTCCCAGTTAACAAAGGTCACTGATGAGCAGGACAATATATGCAAATAATGTGAAGAATACACAGCTGTTATAGACCTATTGATTTGAGAATACAATGAAAGGTTTGCTCACTTTGAGAATCACGACATCACACTCAAATTAGCATTTCAGCCTCAACTAGTTGATATCACCAAGGGACCTAAAGAACTACAGATGGAATTGATTGAGCTCTCAGTAGATGACATTTTAAAGTCATTGTTTGATGCTAAGAAAGATTCAATTGAAATACGGAAAAATACAGCAGAATACCCACACTTTCAACAACATGCCCGAAAAATGCTTTCTTGCTTTTCAACCACTTATTGCTGTGAATTTACATTCTCCCACCTAGCCCAAATCAAGATGCCCTTAAGGTCACAAATGACTGATATCCATCTAGGGGATCAACTGAAACTGTGGACCTCCATGCTACAACCAAATATTTAAATGCTTTCCAACAAAATGAAGACACAACAAAGTCACTAAAAGGTTAGTTAACTTTAAAATTAACAGTTTTCATTTTTTGAAATTATTAAGTATGTAGTAGATTTTTACAAAATAACGTACATTTTTAAATATATCTAATTGAAGTTTCATGAATATAGCCTTATTTGATTACAGCTAAATTAATGTGGCCTTCCAATATGAAAAGTTTTCCCACTCCTGGAATAGACCCAGTTTCAGGAGCCTCGGGAGTGAGGCAGGAGAGACCTAGGTGAGTTTGACACTGGACCTTAATCCCCAGTGATGTCATTAAGCTCATTGTCTATGCCCACCTGCCTCTTCCTGACAATGCTTGTCCTCTTTGCCCCTAAGACCAGACTTCTTAAGGGCATTTCTTTACCATTTTCCAGCTTACTCTTAAGATAACTCACAAATATTATGAGGTCCTTAGGACTCTAGAGTTTTGATTTGTAAACTGTATTGAATACAGTTCATTAAATGCTTCATTCATTTGATGAAATACTTCATCAAATCTAAGACAACATCATAAGTTCTACCATTATTTTAAGTGGTGGTAAGAAAAAAGATGCTGCCAATTAAACTATCACATGCCATTCATTTTAAATTGTATCCACATTTCAGAGATGTTAAAATGTGAAAAAATCTTATAATAAATGAACTATGGCATTTATTTAACACCTACACATTTGCATAGAGAATATTCAGTCATATATCATGAACAGATTTTAGCATTCACTACATGCTAGGTTATGTACAGAGAAGTTCAAATTAGAATGGATATCTTTGACATGTAATTCATTTATTTATTTTTGGATTGATACAAAAGCAAAATGTTCATACTTTAACATTTATGTTCCTACAGAGAATATTCTTTTTCCAGACCTTACATTGCAGTCCCAGAGTGGGGAGTAGAAGCCATCCATGTGATCTTGAGTGTTTTTATCTCTTTGTAATTTGTTCTCAGAAACAACAGAATTTTCAGTTAGACCACCATTTTACCTCAAGAAGTGTGACTGGGTTTTTTCCTTTCATCTTTAAGCTTCCAGTTAGTCACCTAATACAGTTTTTAAAAATTCATCAGGCTTGGAAAATGCAGATTCATTCCAATTCTTTTGCTGGGCCAGTTTAATCACCAGATTTTACAGATGAAGAAACTGAAACTCAGGCCAGTTAACTAATTTGTCCCTCATGATTCAGATGGGTTTTTTCCCTGAGGAAGTCTGTGCAACACAAAGTCCACTCCTCCTGAAGTCTCCTTTAATCTTACAGATTCAAATATATTCTTTTCAGTTGCCCAAGGATCTGTTCCCTTCCAAGTTTTCTGAAGTGAAAATCCATCCTCTTTTTAACTATTCTTCCCCATATTGGCAGATGCTGTCTAGTTTCCAAATCTAGACTCACGTAGTTTCCGCTGAGGAAGAGAAAGAGATATCCCCTATTTATCCGCAAGAGTAATCTGCTGCATGGACTATAAACACAGAACCACTGCTCAGTCAGATATAAATCAACTCTGAGTGGGAGAAAGTAGGGAAACAACTTTTCATAGGCTCTCATCCTTTCCCCTTTGAAGTTTTCCTTGAATTCTCTTGTTTTTTTGCTTTAAAATCAATTATCTTTAAAGTATATGATAGAAACAGAAGGAAGCATAAAAATAAATATTTAAGATGTGAAATTTTGATGAAATTAAGAAAAATTACACTAAGCATATGTAAGGAAATACAGGAACCTGTTATCTTTGGTAGAATCAGTCCACCCAGCTGTGTACTTAGCCACTTCCAGGGTCCTTCCCCGCTTCCCCTTTATCTTGCCTCCTGGGGCCAAAAATAAACATGTTAGCTGGAAAGCAAGCTGGATGAGATTGAGCAAGGATTGACATATATCACCCACCCAGGATGAACTTTTCCCTAAAAAAGTAGAAAAGCCTAGATAGCCATAAGGAAGGTGGACCCCAGAAGGCATTAATTAGCAATGGTCCTGGAGGGTAACACAAAAGGGCTTCTGAGAAGATGTCAGAGAATGAGATACAAAGGGGCAGGATTGATAGGTGAGGTATAGTCTCTAATTGCATTTTCGAAATGGCTATGTTTGGGAGAAGACACCCTTAGTCTCAAACTTACAAAAACATTTGCCACTATGTCATGTGGATGTTTTGTTCTCCCTCCAAAATACTTCTGCTCTCAATCAGAGTGGAAGACAAAGAAGCCTAAGTTTAAATGTTTAAAATCCTACTCATGCTTCTGAACCACCATCTTATCAGTTATTAATACATTTTTAGCATCTTTCACTTAACCATGTAACTTAGGTTTTTATTCTTGATCTTGAAATATGATGGCAGACACAAGTCATGTTCTTTGAAATCATTGGGTTGATGTGTCCTTATCCAGCAATGTGACCCTTACTAAATGATTTGTCTTAAAAATGTAGGACATTTAACCATTCTAATATTACCAAACATAGATGACTAAAATACATTTAAATAACTGTGTGTGTGTGTCTCTAAATGGAGAAGAATTTTAGATGTTGCTTTTTGTTTGTATTATAGTAAAGAATATATCTAAATTTGAAATTGTTTTTAATCACAAATAAAAATTCATATTCAAATAACATGGTAATTATAAAGCCCTAACATTTTCTTTCTATTTCAATCATTTTTGGTAGTAAAAACATAAGCAAAATGATTAAAGAAAAATTGAATTATATCATGGCTTCATTTCCTGTTGTTATTACTCATTAAAACCTTGATAAGTATGAAGAATGAAATGAACTATATAATTACAACGTATCAAAGGTTCCTTTAGACACCACCTACATTAATTGCAAGGCTATTTTAAAATGAAGTATGTGTGCCAGGTGGCTGATAGGAAGTTCTTATATCAATAACCATCTTCTGTACAATTTTCTGTTCTTTAGCTTATCAGTAAGAACCTAACTATCAAGATAGGTAACATTTATTGAGTGCTTACTATATTCCAGGTACAATGCTAGGAACATTAAAAGTATCATTTTATTAGTATCTTAAGACATAAGAACCCCATGAGGTAGGTATAATTATTATCTTCATTTTACACACATAGTACCATATGCTTAGCTGTGTGTTTTCTGTGTGCTTTCTGAATAGAGGGTTTTAGGCAAGGGCTAAATGAACTTCGATAGTTGTATTTGATGGTTTCAGCATGATAAAAAAATTGTATGAAGGGCTAATTTTATTTCCAGTGTTGGGCAGAGTGACAATTCACTGCCAGTAATAGACTTTATGCTATTTAATATATTAAATATTTTTCTTATCCTATATGTAATTGCATTCTTAATACATTGTTATTATATTTCTGAATTTTAAAATCTTCATAGAAATTGGTTTTAGTGTGTGTATGTGTGTGGTATGTATAAAACATTCTTTCTAGTAATATATGTAGGACATGTTCATTTTAGAAAAATGTGAAGAAGCCAGAGATGAAAAAAAGTCACCCATTATGCCAGTAATAACCACAGGGAACCAGTGTTAATATTCTGGTATATATCCTCCCAGGTGTTTTTATACATGCATATGTAGATACATATTTATATTGAACTAGAAACAGACTTTGTAGTTTGGGTGGGTTTTTATGGGGTTTCTTTTATTCACTTGGCAATATATCATAAACATTTTCTTATGTCATTAAAATTTCTTCCACATAATTCTAACAATAATACAGAATTCTATTATATGGATATACTCTAATCTATTGGACTAATTCCTTACTGTTGGATATTTAAGTAGGTAGAGGAAATTTTAAATATAAATACCTAAACTCTTATTCATGCTATAGGCATTTCAGATCTTCAACGATTTTAAAAAAAGTGTACCCAGTAAAAGCCTTGGACTAAATCTCTATTGATCCCAATTTTAATCTAAAATTACAGGCTGAAGGTGGCCTCAGAGGAATGAAGTCCATTTTCCTATTTCTAGATAGGACTGTATCACTACCCTACATATATGTCTCTAGAAACTATTCTTGAATTTAATGAGGGAAGAAGATTCCATAACCCTGTCCAATGTAGAATTACAGGGACTTGGGGTCATAGCACAGGCTTTGGAAGTACACAGACCCTAGGACCAAATACTAAGTAAAGAATATTAACCTTGAACTTTGACCTTGACTTTACTAATTCTCTTATTCTTAGTTTCTATCTGATTTGCAGGGTTTCTGTGAGGATTCCATAAGATGATGTATTGGGAGTGCATAGCACAGTGTGAGAGCTGAACATAATGTTTTTATTTACCCTGTCCCTCTTAAATCTTTAATAGTTCCTTGCATTCTTTCTACAATAAAAATATCCCCAAACACTGATATCTGTGGCACTAAATATACCTGAAGGCCATTACTAACCCCTCTTCGAACTGCTTCTCTAAACTAAATAAAGCTAATTCATTTGACTTTTTTCTAGAGTCTACTTTTATAATTCTTTAAATATTCAGAGCCTCCTAAATTGTGGGACTCACATTAGACAGGATGTACTATGATTGATCTGGCTGGAGATACAGATGGTGGGAAATTCCACTACACCTTATATTGTTATATTGATGCCTCTGTAGCAAGAACTTGCTGAATTCTGAAAAATAAGTTATGATGTCATTAACTCAGGTTCCACTTACAGGCCGCCATGACAAGGATGACTGCTTTTCTGTGCTGTACTTATTTCTTGATACTGATTCTTCATCTTGCTAAGAAGCAGCTCCTTCATTGTTTCCAGTTAGTTTCATTAATTTAGATCAGTTTTCCAATGTCAGACTATTTGATTTTAATCCTATATCCTCATCTACACACACACTTTAGTCTATTTTTTAAGTTACTGATTAAATTTAGAGGCGGATGAGTGTAGACACACATCCTTGGATCAATGTGAAACTATGACACATCTACGTGGCAGAGAATAGCTGTGGCATAGAAATAAAGGCTACCTATTTTTAAAGCAGTTTTCCTTTAATGTGAGTCCACGAGTACTGAAATTTTCTTCAGACTTACAAGTTTGAGTAGATTTAAGCATGTCATCTGTGTGGATTATGGATTTGTAGGCTTTGGCTCTGAAAGCTGTAATTACTGATGTTTGAAAGACTTCTGTGAGGGTGAGGATATGGAGTAGATAAGCCAAAAGTTAGATGTATAATTACCACACCCTGCCTTTCTATCAGCAACTCTGGACATTTAAAGCAAATTAGGACCTTCAGACAGGCCCTTCTCCTATCAGGGTGCATCATCAAGTTGCCCTGAATGTAGGTAATCAATCTCTTAGGCAGAAAGTGTCCTCTCTTGCATACGCTATTATCTCATAGGTCCTTCAAAGATCCATACCTCTCTCCTGCAATGAGCACATCCCTGACTCTTGCTACAGAGGCTATTTTTATACTGAAGGAAAAACACTGGGGAAAAACCCCCTATTTTTATAGTGAAGGAATCAGAAGACCTGGCTTCCACTTCTGAAGCGCTCATGTGCTGTGACCCCAGCCGCAGTTGTGGGCCTCCATTTCCCCATCTGTAGAATGGAGATAGCATACAGGTTCTAACTACTTCACAGAATGGTGGTGATGCAAAAAGGTCATAGGTATGAAAGTGTTTCAAAAGTGCTATGAGGTTTCTATAAATCCAGGAAATAGAAAGGAAAAAAGTCATGTAGCGTTACACCATTTCCTTGGAATTTCAGACATTTGTTTCTGTTTCCATCTATGGCTATGTACTAAACATACATTTTTTATGTATTTATGAAAGCATTGAATGCATAGTTACACTGTGACTGGAAAGTGTTAAGAGAAATGACAAAATTCCTTGTCATTGATAATTAACAAAGGAACTAATCCTTTCAAGGGTAAAGGTAGCTTAGATCTGCCTCCTAGTACTGGGGCTCTGCCTGACTTTCTTTAAAGAAAACTCCTTAAGAGTTTTCCAAGAACAAGTGAAGTGAGATTGGCCCTTGAGTAAGAAAGTATAGCTAAAAGCTTCTTTCCTCAATAACAAGTTTCAGTGCCTTGTTTATTTTTGTGTTATTAAGTGACACTTGTAAAAATACTTTGTTGAGTAATGGTGCTGTGGCAAAACTTGAGTTTATTTAGGACACTGTTCCACCCAAGGTGAGCAGTTAAAGCAGGTATGTAAACTTAGTCCCTTTGGTGCCTCTACTCAACCTGTAAGTAAGTAGCACTGGAAATGAAAAAGGTGTGGAGCATCTGGCATGGCTGAGGGTGAGAAGGAATGGGAAGGGCAGGAGAAGGCTTCATGAACGGGTGCAGAGAGTGTGAAGGGAGGTTGGGGGATCTATTATGTAATAACTGAAAATTCGTTCTAACTGACTATTAAAATCACTATATCAAGTTAATGCAAATTACAGTGGCATAAGATTGATTAAAAAAAACCAAAAAAAGCCTTTTCCTCATACATTATAATAATAACCGTTTTATTTTAAACGTAGCCAGGAAGGGCTGTGTTTGCTCATGTGATCAGGTTTCCTCACTTCCCACACCTGGGGAAGTATCAGCTAATATTGATTTAGCACTAATTTATACCTGATGGTCAGGGCCAACTAGAATGGAGGAAAACTGGTCTAAATTAGTGGAGCTCTGTGGTCCCAGAAAGCAGTCTGGGCTGCAACTATTGTATATCAATACAAATCACTCTTTCTTAGTGGGAGAATGGAAAAATATTTTTCACAAACATGAATCCACTCTCAGCAGCTCTACTGCTTAGTGTGCTAAAGATTTTGTTTAAGAATGTTAGGAATGGATAAGATCAAGTTACATTCTTAGATTTTATTATGTTTAGTTTATTAATCTGGGAGTTAAGCAAATAGAAGCAGAACAGGCTTTAAAACATCTGACATTATTATATTATAAATAATAACTGTTAGCCAGTCAGTTCTGTTTACTTTTTCCTCAATGAAATTCCCTATAATAAACAAATATCTATAATCTAGTCATATTTTATATATCACTGTAGGTTCTTTGGAAACAGAGAATTAGATACCAATCACGTAAAATGAATAAATAGACCTCTTAGATTATTTTGTTGTAATACAAATAGAATATTGAAAGTTGTTTTCTTTGGGTAATTTCCACTAATTGATGTCAGGTATCAATGTTTCTTTGTGTTTGGCTGAAAATGCAAAAAATATTTTGGGCCTGCAATTATACTTGGGGAACTTTTATTTATTTCTAATCCACTGTTTCCCAAATTTGCCTAGTCATAAAAATCACCTGGGGAACTTGTTAAAAATTATACAATCCTACCCCTCCCACCACCAGACCTGCTGAATTAGATTCTCCAAGGAAGGGGACTGAAATCTATATTTTTAGCAAGCGCCCCAGGTATGCCTGCTGATCTGACATGTTTGGAAAATACAGTTCTGTTTCCTTGTTATATTCCTCATATGCCAGAGCTCTTCAACCCCCATGTTCCCTTCTAACTCTCCTTCTCTTTAATGACTGCAGTCTGTTCTCTACTCTATCCTACCTGTCGTAGTCCATTTTCTGTTGCTATAACAGAATACCACAGATTGGATAATTTACAATGAACAGAAATGTATTGGCTCACAGCTTTGGAGACTGGGAAGTCCAGTGTCAAGGTGTTGGCCTCTGGCGAAGCCCTTCTTGCAGCATCACATGGTGCGAGGACAAAGAGAGACAGTGTAAGAGGGGCAAACCCACTCCTGCAATAATGAACCTGCTCTCGTGATAATGGCATTAGTCCATTCATGAGGGTGGAGCCCTCATGACCTAATTACCTCTTAATGTGCCACCTCTTAATACTGTTACAGTGGCAATTAAATTTCAACATAAGTTTTGGAGGGGACAAACAATCAGACCATAGCACCACCTGAAAATCAGGCACACTCACATCAACCACGGTGGCCTTCTGCAGCAGCGAATCTCTGCTTTAGTGGTAGTGGAACACAACTACGGTCTCGGGCAGAGTGGCAAGAGATGGAATGAGGGGATGGAGGTATAATTCAGAAAAGTCTTTCGAGAGATTCTGATATTCCCCTTGACAACCAGTTTGTAGATGACTTTGCTACCTCCTGGGTGGCGATGTCCAACTTCCCTTTGCTCTATCCAAAATTTTCTTCCTACTTTTGCCCTCTCATTGTCCTTCCTTCCTATAGTAGAGGGAAAAACGTTGTGGCTTTCTGTCAACCTTGTGCTCTTGATCAAATCCTCTACGGCCTCATGGAAGCTAAACTATTAATATTCCTTCCCATTCAAACCTTGCTTCTTCATTTTTTTTTTTTTTTTGAGACAGAGTCTCACTCTCTTGCCCAGACTAGAGTGAGTGCTATGGCGTCAGCCTAGCTCACAACAACCTCAAACTACTGGGCTCAAGTGATCCTTCTGCCTCAGCCTCCCAAGTAGCTGAGACTACAGGCATGTGCCACCATGCCCAGCTAATTTCTTTTTTATATATATTTTTAGTTGGCCAATTAATTTGTTTCTATTTTTAGTAGAGACGGGGTCTCGCTCTTGCTCAGGCTGGTTTCGAACTCCTGACCTTGAGCGATCAGCCCGCCTCGGCCTCTCAAAGTGCTAGGATTACAGGCGTGAGCCACCGCGCCCAGCTCTTGCTTCTTCATTTTTTCTCCTTTGGCTTCTTTGGCTTGTGGGCATATCCATGGTCACTTCTTCTCTATTATTTTAAACTAAAGTAGTATATACTTTCTTTGACTCTGTTGAACACCCAAATTCCATTTTACTTCATGCCTCATTTTTACTGCTAAACTTCTCAAAAAGAGTATTCTACATTGGTGCATCTACCTTCTCACCTTTCTTATTAACCTCGTTGTAATCTGGTTACATGGAGACACATTTTATGGACACTGTTGGCTTAAAGATGACTAGGGGTGAGATCCAGTGACTTCTGCTTAGCTTTTAAACTTCTTGCTCATTCAACAACATGTGACATTGCTCACCCCTGCATGCTTTTAAAAACTGCATCAATTCGTGATCATCTGATGTAACAGCACAAACCTTCTCAAGTAACTGAAATGACAAGGGGGATTTTAATATAAGTCCACAGGAAATTCTCCCACAGCAAGTGCAATAGGGCTGCACAACAATTGGAATAAGGAAGTAGGAGGCCATCAGCAAGCAGCAAAGCGATAATAAGTAATTATTAAACACCTGTTATATCCTAGGCACTGGGTAGCTATTAAGCAACCAAGTCATGAACAGAAGAGACAAGGTCCCTGCCCTTAAAGACTTCACAATCTAGTAGGGAAGGCTTACCGTAAGCAAGTAAACAAATGTGTATTTACACCTTGTAATGAGCACAATAGATGAAACAAACTGGCTCAGTGATAGATATTATAGATTATTAGTACGGGGGAGGACACAAGACACTCTAAAACATGACATTTAAGCTAAGACCTGACAAATGTGAGGGAACCACTCAGGGGAATTGAGGACGAGGGAGACGGAGGGAACATTTTAGGCTGGGGATACACCTGTGTGAAGATCCTGCGGTGGTGTTTCAGGAAATGAAAGTAGGCTGGAACTTAAATGGTGAGGGGGAGAGGAGAGCAAGATGAGGTGGAGGGGAGGCAAAAGTTAGAACAGGCCAGGCCTTCATGCTACTTTAAGGAATTTTGATTTCCTTGCAAGGTTATTGGAAGACATTAAACAGTTTTAAGCAGGAAACGACATGGTCCAATGTATTTCTAAGTTTACTCTGACTGATAAATAGAAACTCAATTAAAGAAGGCAAGAGTAGAAGCTGAGAGACCAGCTGGGCAGCTACAGCAATAGTTGATGACAGTAATTTGGATTAATGTTGTAACAGAAGAGATGGAGGAAAGTGGATGGATTAGACATCTATTTACGAGGAACAAATGAGAGAACTGAGTGATGGGTTGGAGGTGAGGTGAGAAGAAGAAGGAGAAGCCAAAAATATTTCCCAGGTTTCTTGTTTGGAATAATTGGTGATACCATTTACTATGAGAAAAGAATTTTTTCAGAGGTTGTGAGAAAGCAGGAATATAGAAATTGAGGGTTTAGTTTCATTTTGGACATACTCATTTCAAGTATTCATGAGAACTTGACATGTCAATTAGGCAACTGGGTATATGAATACAAAATTTGGAGGAAATATCTGGGCTGGAGAGATTAATTTAGGAGTTGCCAGGATTTTATAGCCCTTAAAGTCATGGGGATGGCTGAGATTACCAAGAAGGTGAGGTATAGAGAAGAAAGCAGAGATTAGAGTACAATTTTTAGAGGGGCCAAGCAGAGGAAGAACCCTGAAGAACATTGAGCAGCAGTGGTTAGAGAAGCAGGGGACAGACCAGGTGGGTACAGTGTCCTAAATTTCAATAGAAGCGATTTTTTTTCCAAGAAATTGAGTGTGAAAACTGCCAAAAGCTGGAGCAGGATGAGGCCCTAGGAATATCCACTAGTCCCAGCAATATAGAGGCAGTGGATACTGATTAGTAGTTTTTGGTGGTATGGTGGGGGTGGAAGCCAGATTGGAGTGGATTGAATAGGAAATCAGAAATAATGTATAGACATTTCTCCCAAGAAGTGTTGCTGTGAAGGGATCAGGGAATTTGGACTAGATGGAAAAGGATGGCATAAGAATTTTTTTTTTTTACCTTTTTAATGTTAGCATAAGGGCATGTTCATATATTACTGAGAAAAATCAAGAATTTGATGATGAAGAGGAGGGAGGGAATAACTCAAGGAATTAAATCCCTGAGAAGGTAAGAGGGGAAAGAATTTAAATTACAAGCAGAGGAGATGACTTTTGACAAGAGAAGAACATGTATCACTTGTACAGAAAGGAAGGAGAAATGGGTCCAAATGCTAAAAAATCATAAATTTGAAGGTGGGAATATACTGGAGTTGCATCAGCAGGGATGGGGCAGGAGTGGGGGGTAGTTTGGGGGGATTGAAGAGAATGCGTAAGGCACAAAATAGTCATAGGAAAATAAACTTACTCTTAGGCTTTCTCCCTCTTTTGGGCCACCTGGTCACATTTCTCCTTTTTTCTGTGAGTCACTTCATTCTTTTCCCTCAGAAGGCAGGTTTCCTCTGCTTCTCTGTATCCATGACAGAAACCAGCCACTCCAAGCACAAGTTACTGTGTTCATCCAGTTTGCACCCTTAATAGAATAACACTTTATTTCTTAATTCCAAATTCCCAGAGAAGAACATTTCATTGGTCCAGCTTTAGTCAATTGTTGAACTCAGGTCAAGTCAACCGTGGTCAGAGGAGCAAGGTCATTTTGTACAAACATAGCTGTCATGCCCAAGCCCTCTTTGTGTTGGGGGAGGATTAGTTCTCAGTGAAGAGGGATATTAGTCTGCCAGATAACCCACAAAGCATCTACTAAACTTATCTTCTGAGATACTGAACTCTCTATTCTGTTAAGGAGTACTTCCACTCTGCCTTCTTTTCTAGTTTTGTCTTGTTTTGTTTTGTTTTCCTGGGTTTTCTTTCTCTTCCTTCCCCCACTCATGCATTAATTTTCCAAAATTTTGTCCTTGACTCTCTTTTCTTTTATTTCTATGCTTTTATCCTTTGCCAACTTCATTTGTCCCCATGGCTTCAACTATCATATGTACATGGATAACCCTCAAATCCATGTCTTTGCTCTTCTCAACTTCACCATCATTTAAAAACTGCCTCCACTTGAATATCCTCTGTTTCATTTATTTATAGCTGAACTTATCTTTTCCCTACACCTCCTCCTTCTCTTAGCTGCTCTGTTCCTGTTAACACCCTGACTATCTTCTCAAGCATCCAAGCTTGAAGTTTCAGAACTGTCTGACCGCCTCCTTTCAAAGTCCACATGATCATCAGCTGAGAAGGAGCATCACTTACACCTTTTTCTCCACTCCATGCCCTCTTATTCCCCTAACTCATGTTACTTAAACTCACATGGACTATTCTCAAGGCCTTCTACATCATCTTCTAACCTTCAATCTCCAATCCATGTTGTAAACTATTCTTGCAAGAATCTTCATAAAGCACAGCTCCACTCATGTTCTCTCCACCCATTCAAAAATCTTCAACAGCTCCTCACTGCATACTCAATTAAGTACAAGCATTGCCCAGAAACCATGGCTCACTATGACCTAGCATCACCAGACCAAGACTTATCTTCCATTAACCATCAGCCAAGGCAGACTGTTCAGTCACCTCCTATCAGGTCCTGTGCATTCCTAACTACATGACTTCTTCACACTCTTCTTCCTAAAGCCTGTTCTCAAAAGTGAGCTTTCCCTCTCATCACTTCCATAATGCTATATTTGCATTTCTTTTGCGGAAAGCATATGTGTAGACATGGTTTTATATGCCCTACAGAGTGTTACTTGAGGAGTTACTACAGTTTAATGCCAGTATTGTTGCTATTAAGGTCTCATACAGGCTTATTAGATGCAATATGGACCTTTTCAATAAGATCCTAAGTAGGGCACTCTGAAAACTGTATGCTCTAAAACGTTTGAAATAATTAAAAGAAACTTCTCCAGTCAAGCACTGCTGATTAATTGATTGTACCCTAACAACAGTCCCTCCACACACTCACTCATGTGGCAAAAAGTAAAATTTTGCCACATAGGTAGAAATTAACCTATGACACACTTTAATCACTTTAAATTCTTCTTTTAAAAAAGAACACTATAATAACCAAGCATAGTCCCTTCACAGCTTTGGTCCCCAAGGCCTGGATCCTGGACCAGTACTGCTGCTGTACAGCAGGAGGTGAGCGAGCCAAGCTTCATCTGTATTTACAGCCACTCCCCATCACTCGCATCACTGCCTAAGCTCCGTCTCCATACCCCTCCCACCCCTAACACCCTGACTACGTGGAAAAATTGTCTTCCATGAAACCTGTCCCTGCTGCCCCCAAAAGACTGGGGACTATGGCTTCTCAGGACTACTATTGCTTTCAGGTACTGTGACACTATGTTTGGGACTAGGACAAATGGAATGTCACAGCATAAAAAGAGAATATTTACAGTTTTTTGGCCCCCAAATTTTAACCTGTGAATGTGCTGGCTTTATGCAAGACAGTCTTTTAGGTAAATGGTGAAAGTCTACTTAAGTATCAGCTTAGGGAATGTGCTACTGGCATCATAGTTGGCCACTGGATTGTTGTGGAGACAAAAGCTGAAAAACCAGTGATCATCACTGTTTTCTATCCTTGTAGGAATGAATGTACACTTATTCTTGAGTATCTTAACAATTAAAAATAAAATATCCCCTATTACTATTGCTTCTTCTGAACTTCTTTTTAGAAACAAAACCAAGTTTTTATTATTTACATATAATAGTCCTTTTTAAGTATCATTTATTTTTCAGTTCCTTTACACTTGCCTCTTGAGAATAGCTGTTCTTAACAGTGAGATACAACTAACTACCAATCAACAGATGTTACCCCTTAACTGATACTCTTCAACTTTCTCTCTCAATTTCAGTCATTTTTTTCTGTAAATTTCAACTACCTTTTCTCCATTACTGATTCCATTTTCCATTTTTAACCTCTGATGAGCCTGTAGGAGCCACTAAGGCTAATATTTTTCACTTTGCCTGCAAAAGGACCATAATACAAGGTGTGCTTTCTTTTTGAATGCCAGCTCCAACACAAATATCTGTATGGTTTACCGTAGCCATATAGGATATTTTTTTACTCTGTGGCTATGCTTTCACAGCAGAGATATATCTGTTTCATACTATTATTTTTTTCTCAGGAAATGTACAAGTTCTAGTTCATGAGACAAACACTGGCTAAAATTTGCTACTCTTAGCAACAATGAACAAATATTTGTTGATCGTCTACTATATACCAAGCACTGTTGTAGCAATTCAGCAGTTACAAAACCAACAAAAAATCTTGCCTTCATGACTCTTCTAGGTAGTAAGAACTAAAAATAATTATAGAATATATAATAGTTTGGATGGTGATAGGTTCTCTGGGAAAAAAGTGGGATGGGAGCAGGAAAAGCCTAGAGGGTGCTTGCAATTTTAAAAAGGGTATTCAGAAAAGCTCTCATCATGAAGATGGTGACATTTGAGTGAAGATCTGGTGGAAATGAGGGGCAAGCCATGTGGATATCTGGGGCAGGAACCTTTCAGGCAGAGGGAACACCTAGTGCAAAGGTGCACGTAGGCTGTCACAAGCAGTGAGGACTTTAATTTAAGCATCTGCCAGGGACAAAAATTCAGGCAAGGCTTTTTTTGTTGTTGCTATTAGGAATCCACCTACAAGAGAGTTTAATCAGCTTAAGATGAACATCAGTGCAGATCTGTTTAGTGTTCTCTCCCAGCCATGACCTCATTGCTAATACTGACAGCTGGGACTGCTTCTTAGATTTGGATGGGCCTTGAATGCTCAGCCTGGCAAACCCAGATGGAAATGGAAGAGGAAGGTTTTGGTAGCTCTGTCAGCCCAACAGTTCTTTATCTTGTTTTCTCTCCACATGGGGCAACACATTAATCATATGTAGCCAATGATTCCAAATTGAATTTAACCTAAAATATAGTCCATTACCATATTTGGACTAAAAAGTAAGTATAATAGAATTCTACCTCAGATTAACTAATGGTGGATTCTTATCCCACCGATAGCCAAGCCACGGATGGGGCTACTGAGAAGCAAGGTATTTCCCATGCCGCAAAATCATGCTTTAATTTTCATCTTCTTCCAGTTAATGGCAAAGAAGTCATTACTAACATTAAGCCTTAAATAGGATTTTCAGAAATTATTACACTTATATTTAACCAATAGGGAAAATCTGCATTGGGCCTGTCTACCCCATAGCTAGCATGGTAGCATAATAATGTTCTTCTAGCCCAGCAATCTACATCCCCTTCTTGGGGATTTTCAGTTTACTGAGAACATTTTCCTAAAGCTTCTACATACCCTTGGAGTCTCCTACCAGCCTCAATAAGAATAAAATATTATCAAGAACTAAACAAATGGATATTTGAAAGCAGGCACTGAGTTTATTTTAGTTTACCTTTGATTTGTTTGAAGGCTGGATTCCTTACAAAATAAATAGAAGATTAGTTATTTCATAAAAATAAAGGTTTAAGAGACAATGAAGATTTCTTTAGCAAAGAGAAGGTGATTGAACTTCCAAATAGGTCATAAGGACTTACTAGTAACTTAAAATAGTATTTTAAGATCATACTAATTCTCTGTGGGGTCATTTAGATTTGCTCTAGATGTCTGATTTAAGTTGGCTGTGGTAGATTTGAACAAACACAGAAAGCCCTTAAAATATGGCTATAAATGTTGCTTTAGATCCCAATTAAGTATTGATCATTGTGACTGTGGCTTAGTATAAATTTAGAATTATTGTAATCTAATGTGTTCAGGTTGTTCCATACTTATATTTAGGAATGGCCAGAGAAGACACTTGTATAATGAAGTGATTCTATAATCAAATCAACAACTTAGAAATTTATCAGCATTAAAAAAAACTTTATATTTTAATCTGTCAAATTTTTTGTGCTTGCTATTCTGAAAAAGTCCCCAGAAAGAAACCATCTATCATTCTTTTTAATACAATAGAATGCAATTTCATAATTAATGAAAATCATTAATTTTTAGATGAAAAAAATAACACAAGTCAATTATATCAAATTTGAAAGAGTAAAGTTTTTACACTATTTATGATTAAAATATATGTTATTCTGGAAAGCAAAAAAAAAAAATAGCGGGCTCTCTTCATTTGTAAAATTTCTTTTGAACCAATGGGAACTTATCTCACAGATGAGATTTGTGGACTATTGTAAATACATACTCTACTGATCACATACTCCACAGCTTTAAGCTGTGAGGCACCAGGGCAGAGGCCTTACTCAGACTTTCGAGCTGGTCTGTCTGGGTTAGATTCTTGGCTCCCCACATACTAGCTGAGTGATGTCAGGCAAAACAGTTAGCTTCTTTGTGCCTCAGCTGAGAACACAGTGGGGATAATAATAGTATCTACCTTGTGGATTATATGAGGACTGAATGAATTAACACATACAATGTCCTTAGAAGAGTAGCTGGAGCATGATGAATATTCAATTAATGTTAGCTGTTATTCTAATATGTGATAAAGTGAGGAACTATCACTAGTCTCAATGGGGTGAAGCGGTGGATGCAATTTTTGTATTTTTATTGAGTTCCATCAATTTTTTTACAGAGCCTTAATATGCTTTCTGGTCTGAACACACAAGAAAGCAGAGAAAGATGGCTCCTCCAAGTGAAACTGACCCCTGCATATAGTGCCTAAAATCAGAGAAATCTTGTCATTGTGGACAGACACTAGGAGTAGACCAATCTGACATCCATCCTATTTCTTTTTTAACCTCATAGAAATTAATAGAAGATGTCTGATGAAGATTCTTAGTTTTTCCTGCTTAAGGTTTAAAACCTTGGTTTACTGTGGGAATAAATTTAGGTTTTTGATAGCCATCCAAAATCTTTGTACCTCCTCAGTTTCATTGTAGAACAAAAACAAATTTACCACAGTGGATTATTACATTGCATCTTGTATTTATTCCTCTGAAGAGGTCATCTGCTTTGGGAAAGGCAATGGGGGTGTCCTCCACTAATATATCTAACTGACGGGGCAATTACGTAAAATTCCTTCTTGACCCCTGCTATTCAGAGTTATTGTCTTGGAACATAGCATTGGATTATCTCTTTTCACACATAACTACAAATGTTAGGATAGGCTGTAAAAGTATGGGTCCTTTGTCCAATCTAGTTTCCAGGCTCTGCTTCTGATCACCTGAAGTTCTTTTAATTAATAAGGCTAGTCAAGAAAACTCAAGACTACTAAAATGAGAAGGGAAGGGATTCAGTCTTCTAATTCTAAAACATCCCACCGGATGCAAGCGTACTTGCAAAAAGTTTGCCTCAAATGTCCTCTGTCTCAAGTTGCACTGACTGCCCAGGAGGGTGGAGCCCTTACAACCTGCTTACTGGGGCGTGTGCGTGTCTGTGGGTGTCGGGGCACGCGCAGGACACACATGGACCCACTTTAATAGTCTCGCTCTCACCTCAAAGGCTGTCAACTCTTACGCTCCTCCCTGCGCGCACAGCCCCCTTTTCACCCCATCCTCCTCACGCCCCGCCCCCAAAGTAGGAGGTACCACTTTCGTTGGAGGATGCTCCTCTCACTCCTATTCGAGAACCAATCACTAGAGTTCTGGTGGAGAGCGGCGGAGCCAATGGATATGCTCGTTTTGGCAGCTGCCGGGTCCGGAGCGCCGGGAGGCGGTGCCGGGGGCGGGGTGCAGTGGGAGGATTAGTTGCCATTCCCAATGAGGAGTGGGTAGAAGCGGCGGCGGCGGCGTTTGCGGTGGCGCGGATTCCGCGGAGCTCCGGGCACCTCGAGGCCCTTTCCCCTCACCCCGGTCCCCAGAAGCAGGGGTCCCGGGCCTCTTTGCAGCTACCGGGTTCTCCCGCGTGTGCAGCCCCGCGAGGGCTAAGGAGAAGGCTGCGAGCGGCCCCCTGGGCTGCGTGATCCGGGCGGTTGCCCTGTCACCGCGATGCCCGGGGCGGCGGCTGCGGCGGCGGCCCCGGGCTCCTAGCGGCCCCGGCTGTGACCGCCACGCCGAGCCTAGCCGGGCGGTTGGGGCCGTTGGACGTTTGTTTTCGCAGCCCTCCCCTCCCCCTCGCCGAGGCGGCGGGGGTGTGCGTTGGGAAGGGGGAGCCCAGAGACTCCTCCCCCTCCCCGATACCCCCGCCCCTCCCCCTTACACACTCGCACGCACTACCGCGCCGGCTCCCACACGCTCGCGCGCCTCCCGCCCCGCGCCTCCGTGTCGGCCGGCGTCGTCCAGGGCCCGCGGAGCGACCATGTCCACTGCCTCCTCCTCCTCCAGTTCCTCTCAGACCCCTCATCCCCCGCCGCAGAGGATGCGGCGCAGCGCCGCGGGCTCCCCGCCTGCCACCGCCGGGAGCGGGAACGGTGCGGGCGGCGGCGGCGTGGGCTGCGCCCCGGCTGCGGGAGCCGGCCGGCTGCTGCAGCCCATCCGCGCCACGGTGCCCTACCAGCTCCTGCGGGGCAGCCAGCACAGTCCCACGCGCCTGCCCGCCGCCGCCGCCGCCGCCTCGCTGGGCAGTCTCCCGGGGCCCGGCGCGGCCCGCGGCCCCAGCCCGCCCAGCCCGACGCCGCCGCCGGCCGCTGCCCCCGCTGAACAGGCGCCCCGGGCCAAGGGCCGCCCGAGACGGTCCCCTGAGAGTCACCGGAGGAGCAGCTCACCTGAGAGACGGAGCCCCGGCTCGCCCGTGTGCAGAGGTAGCGAGCCCAACCCTCCCGTCCTCCCGGGCTGCGTCTCCCCGACGGTGCCCTCCGTGGAAACTTCAGCCTCTCCGGGCTTCTCTTTGCTAGTGCATTATCGAAGGTGTGAAAGTGGCTCTGGGAATCTCAACCCCCCTGCGGTCGCCGCGGGGCTTGGAGGAGCGAACTGAAAAAAGCAACTTTTATTTGACCCTCATGCCGCCCCTCAGATTTTATCTTCCGTCACTCGCCTGCTTCGAAAGGTTTTTCAGTTTTAAGAGTGGCTAGCTCACTCTGTGTTTGCTGTTGGTAGCCGGGGAAGGAGGAGCTGGGCGAAACACTTAAACACGCACACAAACTCTCCAGCAGCGGATAAGGTGGTGGTTGTAATCTCTACAGCCTCTTTGTGCTTTCCTGCAAAGTTCCTAACGTGCCTGTAACTACCGGGATCATTTTTTTTTTCTTTTTTGGAGGGCTGGTGGCGTTAGTTATGATGTTAAGGATGGATATCTGCTGGATGTGTAGAGGGGACAGTTTTGAATGTGCAATTGAAGTGTGTACTCTTTTTTTCCCCCCAGCCTACCTCTCTATATAGTCATGCATCAGAGCACTACTGCACTAGAAACAGTTTATGCCCAACCCGAGATTTCCATGGTAAATTTCTAAAAACCTGTTTGTGGAATGTATTCATTTTTTCCTTTCATTTTTTAAGAATACTTAACAGTTCAGCTGGGATGTTCAGGGATCTCAAGTTTCTTTTTTGTTAGGTGTCAAAGATAAGGGTGAACTGGTGGATGCTTTGGGCTTCCCTTAATGTTTGCTGTTTTGGTTTTGTTTTGTTTATGTCTAGGGACACAGTGCATGATGTAGTTGAGTCCTAGGGGAGAAAAGGAAGATTAGCCAACACAGGGACTGAAAGCTCATAAGGAAGGATGGAATAGCTAATAGTGTTAGATACCAGCCTAGAGCTACAGATGCTGCTGCTGCTGCTGCATTGTGGAGGGAACGATCATACCGAGTGGAAAAATCTCTGCTTGAAAGGGAAACACTGTCAAGCTCTGTATAATGTTTATGTGGTATGTGGAATTTTTTTTTAATGGAGTTTTGTCAATGAAGGTGTTAGAGTTGGAGAAAGTGGTTGTCTGCATTATGATTGCAGTTTTGGTGTTTTTATTTTAATATTTCAGACCTGTAATTAGCATGTTGCCAAGGCACTTGTTTTCTGGCCACTTGATGGTGAACCAGTGTAGGATGTAGTGCAGCGGCATGAGTACATGGGCACTAAGAAATACATCCTGTAATCTGTATGCACTGGGAGGAATTTGCTCCCCCACTCCTCCCCCAGGTCAAGCCAGCTGCTGCAGAAACTGACATCCTCCAGCAAATCCTGAATGAATGAATGAAAACAACGTGATCGCCCTAATAATGACCACAACTGAACACACATCTTTGGCTGTATTTTATAGAAAAGGCCACCATTTTCTAACAGATTAATGCCATACGCAACTCCCTTTTCTAGAGTTATATGACATGAAAGGTAACAGAACAAAAAAGAGAGAAGCAGTTCCATAAATTTTTGAATGATTTAGCTTCAACAGTGCATAAATTGAGTTTTTGGATTTTCTCTTAGGATCTAATGTAAGAGGCATAAAATAAACATTGCACATTGTGTACAGAGGCTGTTGTGGGCACAGTGAGAGAAGTTCTGGCAATTGCTGCAACAATATAATGGCCATCTAGTACCTCCTCCCCTTTTGTTGATAAACACTAACACCTTACAACAGATAATAGTACAACTTGTTTTTCTGCATCATTCAAAAGCCTTAATTGCTTACGAATTACATGCTCCATCATCAAGTAGTTTTAATTAAATTTGTGATCGGGCTTAAACTCTCCTCTTTGTTGTAGTATGGCACATCTGAGTTTAATGCAGTTTTAATGCAATCATGATAAAAACACTTTTCCTGGATCTGGTTGTGCAACAGACAGATTTGCAGCATTAGAGAGCTTGTGTTGGGAATGGAAGGGCTTTCTCTTCTAAAGATGTTTTTCTACTGTTTTTAACACCAGGTGGTTTTGTCAGTTTCTTACACTGAAGTGATTTTGAATGCAGACTCTTATTCTCCCAGTTCCCTGATTATATTACCCCTACGTTACTTATCCACATCCCACCTTGTTCTCCTACCCAAATTAAAAGTATACTATTGATCTGTTTACTTAGCCATTTAAAGTCTGTACTGTGAACGGTTGATTTAATTTTTCAAATGATTTTTTTCTCAGTTTTTTTTGAATGCTGCAAGGTTCTGACTTCAGTGGATTTTAGCCTCCACTGGTCAAGGCTCCTGCCGCTGCCACTGCTGCTGCAGACACTGACATCACTATACTGCATGAATGAAAAACAACAACGTGCTCTATTTCTTCTTTTGCTCTACACCTCCTTCCTTTTTTGCACATTTCAGTGGTGTGTGTGTGTGTGTGTGTGTGTGTGTGTGTGTAAGATGGTGGTGGTATACTGCATTTTAAACTACATTTTAAAGTGTTAAATTAAGTAGATGGTGGCTCAAGGGATATATATTTAGTATAGAGGCATATTGTTTACAAAAAGCTGCAAATGCTGTGGGCATTTGGACTAGAGGTGACATAACTGGGCATTCAGTATTTTATTTATTTTATCTCGAGTGATGATTATGAAAGAAAATATGAAGCTTTAAAAGTATTCTTTTGGTAATTCTTTAACCAAGAAGAAATTATGAAACAACACAATTTCTAAATACATTATATCATCATCTCCCTCTTAAACATTCTTAGTATGCGTATTTGTAGGGTTAAGGCTACAGTAGTAGAGAATTGTTATTCATATTATTTCACAAGGCTGAAGAACTGAATTCTTTAAATAGGAGCAATTAGTTTTAGTATTATGATACTAATTTATAAATCTAACAAAAAGAGATGGTAATGTCCTTTATTTTTGTAGCATAGTTTTAGATAATTTAAACAGCTACCATAATAGAAGATGCATAAATCTCCAAACACCTTGCTCTAGATAGAGGACATGGAGTTCTATAAATTGAAACTTTTGTTTATGCTCATGGATCATCCTCTTTTTGTTTGTATTTTTTTTTCTTTCTTTTGTATTTTTAAAACTTCAAGGTTTGTTATTTATATTCATTTCTGTACTTCTGCCATTAGCAAAATGTCACCCTCCCCCTTGTTTGGTTCTGAAGGGTCTTGAAGTGGTGAATGACAAGCTGCTGAATGCATCCTCAGGCTCCCTGTGATGTGTTTGTAATAGATGTAAAATCATAAAGTATTATGCAAATAGTTATTTTTTTGTAATGGTAATATATAAAGTCTACCTTTGAGATAAAGGGAACAATTCAAATGAGAATATAGCAAGATGTTAGTGTTGAAATTAATGATCTTTAAGCTAAAATCATTAGTAACAACCAAAAGAAAATACAATAAAGTTGCTTCTTTCTGAAACTTCATAAAGCAAAACCCCTGGATTTAAACACAGAACAAATACTCAAGATTTTGCTATGCAAGATAGTAAGTAGCAAATGCAAATCCTCTTGCAGTTTTGCTTTGTTTTCATAAAGATTGAGTATTAGGGTGAATTAAAAGTTCTAAAAAATGTAAAAAGAGTTGCATTTAGAGTACTCTGGATGGAGAATATTGCTTGTTTTAAGTGTACCACATCCCGTAAGGAAAACATGGAAGAGCTTGTAATTTATATAGTCCCTGCTATGAAAAATAGCATGTGTTGGTTTCTGATTTAACATACACGATTTATTTAGGCCTAATACTCTAACAGATTGCTAACTCTAGAGTGAAATTTGATTAGACTTTTTCATGAGCATCTTGAGAGCCTCATTGTTTTATACATAAAGAAGTTATGATTCTATCTTAAAAGATAATACAAAGCCAGCCAGCATATAATGTTGAATGACTGCTTGCAATATATGTGTGTCTATGTGTTTTAATTGATTCATTTGCTTTCAGTTTTTTATCTTTTCATTAAATTTCTCTTTTTAAGTCATTTTTATGCTGTGCTCAATTTGAGAAATGCAAACAATTTTAATAACTTTTTTCTCTTACTTTTTAGAGATACTCAGACATTCCCTTGCTATAAAGTTTATTCTCAGCTGATATTCTTGAAAATTAAGATCCTTCCCATTTTAAAATCAATTTTCTTAGAGTGCTTATAGGAACTTGTTTCAAAGCTTTTCTATACTAGAGTGAAAATACATTGAAGTTTTAGCTTTTTCTAAAGTGACAGGTTTCAAATATTGATTTTTGGGAAAGGTTTTCAGCCTCTGAGAACTGTACTGAATACCAACAATGTTTATTATTTATGGATCTAATTTTTTCCCACCAATTATCTTATGGTGCTGAAAATTTCTAGATCAATGAGTGAATAGCAAAAGATAAAGAATTAATAGTTATTTAATCGTTCTACTGTCTTACGTTCAGAGATTATATTCCTCTCAGATAACTATTACTGTAAGCATACTGAATATTAAATACCTAAGATGAATAAAAGCACCTTAGGTATTTTTAATTGTATGTAAAGTTTTATGTGTATATATTGAACTGGAAATCATTTTATTAATTACAGCACTTTTTACAGAGGGACATTTTATTCACTGCAGTGTACAATTTCTGCAAGGACTTAATGCAAATTAGGGTTTGTACATTGGGGAAATGTTGAAGGATAATAACATCCTTGTGGTTTTTATTTTTTTGTGAAAATGCAGACTACATGTGAATAAGAAAACGAAGGAGTAACTGGGCTCCATGATCGTGAATAAAATAGAAATAAATGACAATGTTCAACAAATGGCTACTACCAGGAAAGAGTTTTCCTTAAGTTTGAAATTTAAAACATTTCTACAAATCTGTTTTATCAAAACCTTCACATGTAGCTAATAATCTGCCAAGGAGTATATACTAATGACTTTGTTATTCTTAATTTTAGTGTGGTCTTTTCTGCGGAGGCTAAAATTCCGAGATACCACCAGGATAACCTTTTCTGCAACTCCTGTCCTGGGACTGTGCCTGGCGCTGTTATCTTTTGTCTTCAAAATAAAATTTTATTCTCTTAAGTATCTAAGAAACCAAATCACTGACACTCTTTCTGTGCTATATCCTGTTTAATTATTTTAACAGGAAGTTGAGCTTATCTAACCTATGGTCTCTAACTGGCTTGTCAAAAGTAAGCGGAGGAAAGAGAATATAAGTATTCATCTATTCATATAGAAAGCCTAGGGAACTGGTGAAAGAACCAGAAGCTACCTATCTTTCCTTCTACCCCTCATCTGAACCCCTGGAAGTGACCATGACTTCACGTATCTTCCAGCTATTCTAGAAGAATATTTATGCTTATCCTGTAAAACAAATTTTAATGGATTAGCAGTAATTTTGAAAAATCTAAGGACTTATATTATGAACGAATTTTGGAAATTTCATTGTAGTATGAAGAAATATGGCAGATAACTTTAAGCGTTGTTATTTACTCCAAGTGAATGTTAATGGAGGCAAATACCAGAGAGCAAGTTCAGTAATACCTCAGTGACTTCCCCTCTGTTATGCTGTATCTCTAGTTGTTGTAGGTAGGAAGGAAGGAAGAAAATATATTTGAGTGCTAACTATATGTATAGTTTCATTCAGCAAGGAAGTGGATTTAGAATGGTGATCTTCTGATTCCAGATCCAATGTTCATTCCACAATACTATCCTGTTGCTCCTAACTCAAAAAGACCGTAATGTTGACGATCAGCTATGATTTCTGAGCTAAAAGAATGACAAAGGAATGGGTTTTCTTTTGTTTCCGTGGCACTATTATGCTGTGCTGGGACAGGCTCTGACATTTTCAGAAAATCTAAAAATGTGAGACCTAGTTTGGTGAATGTAAACTAAAATAGAATTATGGATGGATTGGCCATTTTTTTCCATTTCTTTTTTGCATAAGTGTATGTGGGGGGTGGAGGGTGGGAAATCCTTGTTCCTGAGGGCTCAGGGATATGAATTTGTTTGTATCTGGCCTTCCTTATATGTAACCAAAATCTGTACTATCCTTGAATCACATTATTATGAACAGAAGTATTCTCTCTTCTCCCTTCATAGATGTTAAAATAAATTAGTTATATATGTTGCTAAACTGATTAATCCTTCAGGATTCACTAAGGAGAGACTGGTCTCAAGGATTGGTTCAGCAACTGGCACGAGGTTGATTTAGCCCTCTTGGCCAATAGCCTGCAATTTGTGCATTTGAATTCTGTGTGTATGTAATTTAATCAAGTGCCACCATGGTGCACTTTAAGGATGGTTCACCAAAAATAAGGATGAATTAAACAAATGGAGCCCATGGTTGTATGAAAAGTTCTATTTCCAAATTGTCTGCCAAGTTGTTAGAATTATTAAGAAATCCACCAACTATCTAGATGTGTTTCATAATAAAAAGGCAAAAACTGCTAAAACTTGCTGCCTAATACTCCTGAAGATTAAATACTTATCAGTTGCTAACAGTAATAGTCCCTTGTTTATCCAGTATGATGGCCATAAGAGAGAACTTCTGTGAATAGTCCATATAGCTAATTTTAACTTCTACATTAACTTTCTGATGAAGCATTTTCTAAAATTATTAGGTGCTAATTTTCTAAGCAGAGTGAACAAGACACAAATGGACTCTTTGTGACTTAGCCTCATTAATAAATATATACTTAACAAAATGGTTACTATAGATAGTATTACTATAGATGAGATTGAAGGAGTATTGACTGACTAGAGTTATGCTATAACTGAGTCTATAAATATGCTTTTGGGATTATTTGCTGATTTTCTGACAAAAATAGAATGAAGCATGGGTGGCTATATTATTCTTTAATAGTATAACCTGGCTCTTTTCCCTAGAATTAATTATAAAATGAAAGGCAAAAGTAATTATTTTCCAAACGGTTCCATAAAAGTATCTTAGAGACAAAAAGGTATACTGGGAAATACTAGATTTGTAGTCAACAGACTTGGGTTCTATTTTCAGATTTAACATTTGACTTACAACAAGTTACTAACTCCTTGCATCTTATTTTCTCTATCTTTAAAATGAAGGGGATAGGGTTTTTAAGATTTTGGTTGAGTAGGAAAAATACTTCTGCTATTGAAAGGAAAAAAGTTTATTAAGACTAGAACTAGATGATTCTTAATGAAAGTAGTTATCATATTTTGAGCTTTTATGTGAACTAATCTTGACTAGAACCCAATATAAGGTACTTTTATTACTATCTTTTCACAGATGAGGAAATGAGGTCCTGAGAAGTTAAGTAATTTGCCCAAGGTAATGCAGCATGCACAAGGGCCCTTGTGATGCTCTAAGTCTTGACTTCAAGATAGCTGAAAGTTATTTCTGGAACCCAGTTAGTTTATGGGGCAGGAAAGCGTGCACAATGGGTTACCCACTGCCTATACAGTTAAGTCACAGAAAGGCTAAAAATAGCTTTGGGGGATTGGATGAAGATAGAGCCAAAATGGACTAGACTCAAAGGTCCATAGCACTTAAAATAGCTGTAAGTATCCCCAGTGATTCAGACCCCAGGTATGTTTATAAGAATGTCATAGCATTTTGAAACCTTATTGTGCCATAATTGGGCCTTCCCCTTGGTCCTTAAATAACCTACCACTTTGTTAAGACAGAATTCAGCATTAAATTTTTAAAACTTCCTTTCCCATGAAATTTCAAAATCTGGGTAGAATAAAGTCTTTTTTTGTATTTTCATATTTGACAATGTAAGCTTTAAAAAATCTGCCCATTTATAATAAAGTATCATAAGGCTTCATTCAGCCCCAACATTATGATTCTTTACTTTTATCCTTTGATATTTTAGCAGCGTTTTACATAGTCTCTTTCATGGCAAAGCAAGGCATGCTACCTTAAAAAATGATTTAACTCAGCTCCTTCACTTCTAGGTTTGTTGATGTGATGTAGAAAAGAAATTTCAGTCTCCATTTTAATAATTTCTTCTAGGCGTTTTTTATTGCAGTGTCTGTCATTTGTGCTTACTGTAAGCTCTCCATAATAGTCAATGTGGAAATGATTCCTTTTATATGTAAGTAACATTAGAAATTGTTAGGAGATTGAAAGTCTTATATAGAGTCTGTGTGATGGATAAAGTTTCTCATGGCAGAGTAATTATATTTACTTTTCTAGTTAAATATATTACTTTGTAAGTTGAATTAGTGAATTAATATTGGCATCTTAGAAGGTAATAAAGCTAGTTTGGCTTAGTTACTCAGGGTTACATCAGGTCTAGCCATATAGAAAGGTTGCTATTTCCCATATAAACTTGTGAAGTGATCCTTCCATGAAGGTACAAAAAGATGATAAAAAAAAATACAGGTTTGTTTATATATTAGATAATTGCCTATAAACAAAATATATCTATGATATCTTTGAAAGTTCTGTGACAGGCCAGGCATGGTGGGTCATGCCTGTAATTATAGCATTTTGGGAGGCTGAGGCAGGAGAATCACTTGAAGTCAGGTGTTTGAGACCAGCTTGGGCACGCACTTGTAGTCTCAGCCACTCAGGAGGCTGAGATGGGAGGATCACTTGAGCCCAGGAGTTTGAGGTGGTTGTGAACTATGATGACACCACTGCACTCACTGTAGTCCTGGCAACAAAGCGAGATCCTGTCTCAAAAAAACAAGTTCTGTGACAGTGTCACTTTGTTTTTTCTAAAGTATTTTGGGAGTTACTCTGATGTATCACCCCTAAAAGAATCAACTGTCCTTTTCCTGCTTCAAGTCAGATCATTTAAGTGTATAGCACTTACTTAACAGGGGTTGGCAAACATTGCTAAATGTAGTTTCATTAGTATTACAAAATTGGAGATTTAGAGTGTGCTCAGAAATTAGGTTTTTGAAAAAAGCTACAATATTTTGATCAGATAGCTTTGAAAAAGTATTTTAAAGTCATATAATATTTTATATATCAGAGTGACCCATTATTAAAAAACACCTAGTTCAGTGGATCGCATTTGCTCACTTTTTGTCTTTTTGGGTAATATGGCCATATGTTAATATACATAAATATTAGTTTAGCTTTAATGTAATTTCAGTGATAATTTCATTCAGGAAATGTTTGAGTCACGTATTATACTAGTTGATGACAGTACAGTGGTAAACTAATGGATTTTTCATCTTTCACACAGCACATGTTTACTGAATCCCTACTATGTGTGAGGAACTATGTTTTGACCCATACAAAGTAAATATACTAGGTGTACTTGGTATGTTCACATTGTTATTTCTGAACAGGGTTAATTCATTTAAAATATGCTAAGCCAAAAAAAAAAAATATGCTAAGCCTTTGACCCACTATTCTCACTGAGCTTTGGATTTAGTATATGGATTATTATGGTCTTATGCTTACCTAAGTTAGCTTGAACTTTTTTGTACTCTCTTTTGAAGATGCAGCTCTGTTCATGTGTATTTGTCTTTCATTAGATGAAACTTAGAATAGCTTCATTTTATGGTTTCTATAATAACTAAATCCAACATATATTACAGCTTATATATGTTTTAATATTCTAGTATAGCTTGGCCTAGGATGATGACATTGACCCTTTCTCTCTCTGCATACATATACACACACATCTTTGCAGAAGTCTGAACTGTATTGTTGGATGTGGCTTCTTGTGTAGTAATGTAGTAATATGTAGTAATAATGTGTAGTAATGCTGGACAGTGATGCCTTGTGAGGCTATTGAGATGAGTAGGACTTGGCTTTGACTAAGACATCTGCTACTGCTGAACTAGAATGGAAGGTGACAAGCTTTTCATGTGTTACGTTACCATTTACTTGATATCTTGTTTGAATGCACAATGATCTATTTTTCTTCCTTATACTCAGAATTTACCTATTTTTGATTTTTTGTATAAACTTAATTTTTTTTATTAAGTGTACAATTAAATGGTTATTAGTAAATTTACAAAGTTGTACAGCTATTCACATAAATCAGTTTTAGAGGATTTCCTTCCACCTATTGAGACCCCTAATTCCCATCCTCAAATACATTTATTTTTTACTTTAAAGAAATACTAGCGTTATAGCCTTTCATATTACTATTCAATTATGTTAGTTAATCTTTAGTGAAATACTTGCCCTATTTTACTTTGTACTAAGCATGTCAAAAAAATAACATCTTTATGCAGATATTTCTATTTAATGGAATAATTGTTACACTTAATCACATGGTAAAACAAATGTTAAATGAATCATATTTTGTGAGTTGATTTTTTTTAATGTTGCATTATGGAACACTGAAGAAAAGCTTATGGCCCCTGAATATAACCATATAATATACCATCTAAACTTGCATATAGGAATTTTAGGAAATAGGAAGGTATAAGAAAAGTAACAAAATGAATTATCATTAATATTTATCTTGTTCATTTTAGAATATTCCGTTTTTGAATTAATTACCTCAGAATGTAAAAGAAAGTGAATATACAGTACAGTAACTGAATCTTTTGATTATTTGAATCCATTGTATTATTCCATAATGTAGTGATTGTAGAGGCTTTAAAAGTTTAGTTACAATTTTTCATCTATGTTAATGTTTCTAGAACTCTGTATTTAAGGTAATTTTGGTGGATGTATATGCTTCACCAAATAGCACCTGTGTCATTTTTAGCATTTCAACATTTACCATAGTTTCTTTTAGAAGGCTCTGCAGTAAATATTTGTTAAATCTTTACCCAGGATTTTACGTAGAGATTTCATATCACTGAATGATGATTGTTAGAGCATGCAGTCCTATAAATATCTGACGAAAATTAAAATTGATAGGTTATACTTGTCCATTTTCTAAAATGACTAATGGTTTAGGTAACTGGTGGCTTTTTTCTTCATTTTGGGCCTATCTTTGGTGGTGGAAAAGCACTGGTGAAGGAAAAGCATTGATTTAGACCTTCACGTAAAATAGAAGGAGCTGGTGGAGGTAGGTTGGACAAAGATGGGTGATACCAGGATAGTCCACATTTTGAAAGGTGGAAGATGGGTTTCTACAGAATGAGTTTCTAAGTTACATTTAGAGTTCTATTTAAGGGAATTTTGATCTAGTGAGGCTCCATGGAATCAGCTTCTGTTTTACTTAGAGAAACTGAGAACCATGTTTCCTAAAATTTGATGGGCTCTTTCAATTAAAAATTTAAATGTCTTTATAGTCCCTCCTTAAGACCATGATTATACTGAGCTCCAAATAAGGAGAATGTGAATTATATATTAATTTGCAATTCATTATAATTGAAAAATTTTAAACTGTAAAACAGACTTTGAGGTGGTTATTTGCTTTACAGAATGTCTAACTTACCTGTAAGTAAAATGATAAAATGATTCAAATTACCAAAATGTTATTTACACAAACTTTTTAGGCAGTCAGTTACACAAGTTTGAGGTTCATCTGAGGTTGTAAAAGCATAATACTGAATATTGTAATTTCTTATTGCTGAATAAAATGTTCTGCTGACATTTAGCAAAATTAATATCTTAAGAAGCTATTCTAAATGAACATAAATAGATCTTTTCTATTCCCTTTCTAGTCTGTTTTAAAATTCTAAGAAATTTGCCATTCAAATAACCCTTAAAAGGGAAAGAACTCATATGCACTAATAATTTTATTTCTCACATTTGTCTATGAAAAGATACGCTTATATTAGATAAATATCCCAAAGTTTTTTATGGAATGTTTTGTTCTTATTAAAAAAAAGTATTACTTCAGTTATAATTTTATAGCAGATTGTTCCTAATCAGCTTCATAGAGGAATTATTCTCTTTCCTTCAAGAAAAACTTTCACAAAACCTTCTTCACTTTATCAATACTGGGAGGACAAAGCCATAAGTAAGCATAATGAGACTAGAAATACGATTAGTGCAGTATTATGATTTTATTTATAATTGTGTTTTCCTACAGGCTGATTTTAACTTAATGTTTCTATATATATACATATATATATACTTAAAGACCAGGAGATTAAATGACCAACTAATCTGTTTATTCCTAAAAGTCTATGCTGTATGTGTGTGTCTGAGACAGAGAAAGAGAGTGTGCAGGCATGAGAAGGAGTGAGCGCACACAGGCAAGAGTGAGAGTCCCAGAGTTCACATTCGTTTTTCAGCAGTCACCGAATAATCACTGGTTCCTGGTAAATTTCTCCATATAGAGTAGAGGTTCATCATCATCTTTTCATGATACTTTAAGTAATTTAATGTACTGAGTGGTAGTGACTTAAAGATTTTGCAAACCATTTAAAATCAAACCAGTGGACACCCAACTAGACACAGTCCTGAATGTCTCCTTGTGATTAAGGGAAAATTTACTATTTATAGTATTACAATTATATTTCCTTCCTGGAAGAATGTGTTGAATGCTAAATTCCTTGACTAAACTGTTTACTTCAGGGTTATTTGGTAAGAAATAAGTTTGTTTTGTGGGTTTGGAGAAAAATTAATCAGTTTAGATATAAATACCCTTTTCTCAATTATCTACCATAGTTTAGAAGGACAATCCAGTTATCTGCAGTTTAATTTCCTTAACAAATTTATCATAAATTTGTCTGCTAGAGTTGGCTTTGCAATTTTTGAGCAGAAGATTATGTTGGTATTTAAATTCAAAGTTGAAACAAGTGTTGCAAAGTATAGTTACTGCCTTTCTACTGACTGGAGTGGGTATTCTTATACCTGGTACCTATGTACATCAAATTAAGACAGACATGATCCTTATATTCTGGAAGTTTATAAATCTAAATATTTTAAAATATCGTATAACTGTCTTTGGATGTTTTGCTTACGCCCTTATCTTTTTGTTGATTCTGTTACCATCCATATGAAAAGTTTTAACTTAAAGCGTATTCAGCCTGTGTTTCACAAAATAGAATATGTCATAGTTCCTTAGTATGGGAATTCATATTCAATTTACATGCTTAGAAAAAGTGGCCTAGTGTATTTTTCTATGCTACTGAGAGAATAAAACCAATTTATTAACAAACTTTATTTAATTGCAAGTTTAGGTCATTGCTTTAATAATTTATATGTAATAAGATATGATTAGAAGTACAGTTATCATGATAAGAATTTTGAATGATTTAAGTTTAAGCTCAGATACTTGGTATGGAAATGGAGTTGGTTTCTTTAATTTGTTTATTGGCTCTATGGAACACAGCCTTTATGATTAAGAGACATTCAGACCCCGAGCATCAGTGGATTGGGTTCTCACTTGCTGCTAGCATAATCCTTGATTTTTTCTCTTCCCTCATTTCTCCCATTGTACTGATCACTGTATCTTGTCCCATCTTCTCAGAATTATCTCCTGAATCTGGTGGCTTCTTTCTGTTCCCTCCATACCCTAATTATTATTTGTTGCTTGGACTGTTGGAATTGTCACCTCTTAAGTCTTTTCTCATGCCAGTTGTCTTACATCTTTAATTTAGTCATTATGTTGTTATAAGCACAGTCTTTGTTTTTTTTAAAATCTGATTTTAATGAAAGATTTCTATTGGTTCCTTGGTGAAAAGGAGTAAAGTCCACAATCCTTAGCTTGCCATAAAAGACACATCTTAATATCCTCCGCTGTGAACCTAGTGTTTCTGCCAAACTAAACTCACTTTTTGTTAAAAATGTTGTTATTGTTTTATAGCTATGTTTTGGATACATTTTCTCTTGTCAGGAAAACGTATGCTTCCAATACACTTGCCTTTTTGCCTGAAAACCCCTAATTATTTTTTGCAAACAGTTTTCAGATATCACCTTTCTCTGTGCAAAATATTCCTAACTTTTCCAGATAAAAGATAGATGTTACTTCCTCTGAACATTTGAAGCACTATATTTACACCTTTATATTGTATTATAGCTGTTTCGGGAAAAACTCCCAATCTGTGCTTTCTTTGAGGAAAACACTCTTCAAATGGAGTTTTCTCTCTCTTTACACAGCACAAGAATCATCAATACAGAAGACTTCTGTGACCAATATGTGTGTGTTCCCCCACACACCAAGCAGCAGATACCACCTGGGTGTCCTCTAATTTAATCCCAACACTGTCTGTCTAGAGAGAGTGTCAGGTCCAACAGGGTGATGGCCCAGTCCCCAAAAACTGCCCCCTCCATTAGACACCAGTCACAAGTCTGGGTCTCTGGAACTTCTGACCAACAGATTTTAAATTGCTTCAAATTCTCCCAACCCCCCTCTTTGGGTTTGATTAATTTGCTAGAGCAACTTACAGAACTTGGGGAACATTTATATTTACCAGTTTATTATGAAGGATATTACAAAGGATGCTGATGAAGAGATGTGTAGGAAGAGTGATGGGGGAACGAGTGCAGAGATTCCTTGCCCTCCTTGGGCACACCACCCTTCAGGAATATCTGCTTGTTCAGCTATCCAGAAGCTCTCCAAACCCACTCCTCTTGGGTTTTTATGGACAACCATGAGAAATGTGATTAGGGTCTATAGGGTGGGATGCTTTCTGGAATAAGAACCTTCTGAGTCACAATCAGTAAGGTAGGGGAAGCCAGATTCTGTTTCCTGAGGTCTGACACACCCAACACTATAACAAAAGACTATAATAAGGGCTATAGGAGTTACAAACCAGGAACCATGGATGAAAACCTATAAAAGGCATGACAATAGCTATTTAAGGCATTTGCCTTCTGACATGTCAGTTTCTTAAGCGCAGGAATTCTGGACTGTTTAGGATCACACTGCCCACCAAATATATTTCTCCACCTGAGTGTTTTGATTTCATTTTATCAGTTTGCCTGAAATTTTACCGATTAAAGATCCTTTTGAATTGACAATTATCTTTTTTTTAATGCAGATTTCTCTGAAAGGATATCCCTGAGACTCACTATCTTTGTGTGAATTAGTTCAATTAGATTATATTCCTTGTGATACTAAGCTTAGAACAACAGTACCAAGAGAATGAGAGTTTTCTTGAAGGTGAGAAAGGAATGATGGACATAAACATTTTCTAGAAAGAAAAATGTTAGTTTTTGGTAAGACTTGATGTTGTGGACATATGAAAATACAGTCCCTCATCTCCATATGATTCCAAATCCCAAAACTTAGAACTCAGGCTAGCACTGGAATCTCTGTTGACAAGAGTTTACCGTTTATTAAAAGGTTTCTGTGGTTGAGTCTAGTGTTAAAAGGATTCAGAAAGTTTAACTTTATTGTATATTTTATTTTAATGTCAATGAGGAAAGGCTTCTTTTTTTCCTATTAGGTGTGTTATTGATATATACTTACCATTATCAGTTTGAAATTACACACCACATTGCTTTGACAAATACATGATGAGAGTCCTGACCAATCCCTCAAGAAAAATCACTATTCTTTAAACCTATTCAAAGAAGAGATCACCTTGGGGAATTATATATGTACCTTAACTTTTTTTTTTTTTTTTTTTTTAGTGAGATACTCAAAATTTTGCCCCTGCAGTACAATGCCCTTTCGTAATCATACCTAACAAAAACCTCAAACAACAGGACTCAACAAATACAAATTACAAAGACTACCAAGTAGCTGGGAA
>CAUYRT010027303.1:0-23495 GCA_963574885.1 Lepilemur ruficaudatus | reverse complement strand
TTTTTGTGGCTGAGTAGAACTCCATGGTATACATATACCACATTTTATTAATTCACTTATGTATTGATGGGCACTTGGGTTGTTTTCACATCTTTGCAATTGTGAATTGTGCTTCTATAAACATTCTAGCGCAGATATCTTTTATTCCTTTGGGTAGATGCCCAGTAATGGGATTGCTGGATCAAATGGTAATTATTCTTTTAGTTCTTTGAGGTATCTCCATATTACTTTCCACAAATGTTGTACTGGTTTGCAGTCCCACCAGCAGTATAAGAGTGTTCCTATCTCTCCTCATCCATGCCAACATTTATTGTTTTGGGACTTTTTGATAAAAGCCGTTTACACTAGAAGTAAGTGATATCTCATAGTGGTTTTGATTTGCATTTTGCTGATATTTAGAGATGTTGAGCATTTTTTCATATGTCTGTTAGCCATTAGTCAGTCTTCCTTTGAAAAGTTTCTGTTCATGTCCTTTGCCCACTTTTTAATGGGGCTGTTTTATTTTTTCTTGCTCACTTTCCTGAGTTCCATGTAGATTCTAGATATCAGCCCTTTATTGGATACGTATCATGTGAATATTTTCTCTCATTCAGTAGGCTGTGTGTTTGTTCGCATGAGAGTTTCCTTGGCTGTGCAGAAGCTTTTTAATTTGATCAGGTCCCATTTATTTTGTTTTGCTGTGATTGCCTTTGGGGTCTTCTTCATAAATTCTTTGCCTTGGCCAACATCTGTAAGAGTTTTTCCAACATTTTCTTCTAGAATTCTTATAGTTTCATGCCTATGTTTAAGTCTATTATACACTGTTGAGTTGACTTTTGTGAGAGGTGAGAGGTACAGATCCTGTTTCAGTCTTCTACATGTGGCTATCCAGTTTCCCAATACCACTTATTAGATAAGTATGCTTTTCCCCAGTGTATGTGTTTGTCTCCTTTGTCAAATATTAGACGGCTATATGAGGATGGTTGTATATCTGGGTTCTCAGTTCTGTTCCATTGGTCTATGTCTCTACTTGTGTGCCAGTACCATGTGTAAACAAGTAGAAAACCATACCATTGTTAAAATGTCTATACTATGCAAAGTGATCTATAGATTCAATGCAATCCCCGTAAAAATACGGACATCATTTTTTGCAGATCCATAAAAAATAGTTCTATGCTTTGTATGGAACCAGATAAGACCCCATGTAACAAAAGCAATCTGAAGCAAAAACAATAAATTAAGAGGCATCAATATATCGGACTTCAAGCTATACTACAAGGATATAGTAAATAAAAATTATTATATATTTATAATATATTTATAAATATAAATATATATATTTATAACAAATCTTGAAATTTGATAGTTTAAGTTCTCTACCTGTGGTTCCCCCATCCCCCAGGGAATGTCTCGCTATTGTTTTAGTCCTTTGAATTTCCAACTTGTCATTTTCCAACATTCTTCTTTTCCCCTAGCCCATGTCAAAAAGTAAAAGAAGAAGAAGAATTTGAAGATTAAATTGGAATTGCATTAAATCTAAAAAGATATTTTGAGAGAATTCACACCTTAACAATTCTAAGTTTCCCAATACTTAAAAATGGTTTATCTCTCCATTTATTTAGACTTTCCCTAATTTTTCCCAGGAATTTTTATTATTTTGAGGTTTAGTATAAAACCTTGAACATTTTCATTGAATTAATTTTTTAATATTTTGTGACTTTATACTATAGTAAATCACATTTTATAATGTCATTGTCTGATTGTTTGCTGCTAATATAGAGAAATATAGTTGATATTTGTACACAAAACTTTCATCCAGCAACACTCTTAAATTTGCTTATTAGTTCTAATCTTTTGTGGATTCTTTTGAACTTACTAAATAAACAGTCATGTAATGTGTATATGTGTTTTGTGTGAATAAAGAAAATTTTACTTCATTTTTTCCCAATCATTGTGCTTTTAATTTATTTATTTTTTCCTTGAATTAGTGCAATGGCTAGGCTCTTCCATAGAATGTTAAATAGTGGTAGTGATAACAGAAATCTTTATCATGTTCCCAGCATTAGGGTGAAAGTTTCAGTTTTCTATTACAAAGTATGTTGCAAGGGTATTGTTTTATTTTATTTTGTAGTTACACTGGGTCAGATAAAGAAAGCTTTCTTCCATCTCTAGTTTCCTGAGAATTTTATCTTGAAATGAGTGTAAAATTTTATCAAACATTTTTTTGTGTATATTCATATCATGTGTTTTTTCCTCCTTTATTTTGATAATGTGTTCGTTATCTTGATTCATTTTTTGAAGGTAAATACACATTGTGATCACAGAATAAGTCCCCCTTGGTCACAGTATAATATATTTTTTCTATATCTCTAAATTTGAATTGATAACATTTTATTTATAATTTGGGCATACATTTATGAGAAATGTAGGTCTGTATTTTTTTGTCATATTCCTTTCTGCTTTTGGTATCAGGGTTACAGCATCTTCATAAAACGGGTTGGGACATTTTCTTGTTCTTTATTTTCTGAAAGAGTTTGTGCAAGACTAATGTTATTTGTCTTTTAAATGCTCGTAAAAGTATAATATAACAATAAAATAATTTGGGCCAGAAGTTTTTCTCCTTGATTAGGTCTGTTAGCTTGCTTTTTTCTTTTTATTCCAGATTTAATTTCTTTAAGAGATAATGTTTCTTAAAGATTTGGGAATTTTCTTATTATATTGTTATATATTTTTTATTTAATCTCTTTATGGTCAGAGAACAAACTCTGCATATAGATGTGCTTTATATTTGCTCAATGTAATAACTGTCTTGGAAAATATTTGATATATACTAGGAAATATTATGTATTCTGTAGGTTTTTTTGGTGTGGTTTCTATAACTCTCAGTTAGTTTCAATAAGTTAATACAGTTTCAAATTAATATTCTACATCCTAACTTATTTTTTATCTGCTTTTTAAAATAATATTTAAACATATTTAAGCACAATTGAGGTTTTTTGGTCTGTTTTTCCTATTAATTCAGTCTGTGTGCATGTGTGTATGTGTGTATCTTGAAATTATGTTTGTAGGTATATACACATTTGGGTTTGTTATGAATTCTTATTGACCATTACCTTTATGAAAGATTTCTATTTCTTTCTTTAAATACTTCCATCAATGCCTATTTTTCTCATATTAATATACTCATACTAGCTTTCTTTTGGTGTTTGCATGCTATAACATATATTATTATTGTTGTTTTACATTTAATCCATGTTGTTAGACTCCAAGGGTTTGATTTTTTCTTGTTAATTCTTTTGAGTTCTAGGTAGATTCTTGTTATCAGACTTTTATCGGAAGTGTAGAGAGCAAATATTTTCTCCCATTTTGTAGGTCACATTTTTGAGGTAGTAGGGGTTAGGACTTCAACATATGAATTTTTGAAGGGGCACAATTCAACCCATAACAGCCACCATAATGAATTTTTCATCTCAGCCAATAAGACTATTACTCCCATTCTATAAAAATAGTAACAACATCTTCTGGCAGAGGAAGAGCATCTAGATTGAAAGTTCCACCAAAACCAAAAATGAGGAAGATGACCAGTTTACAAAACGGAAATCAGATTTTGTTATCAGAGAGAAAAAAAAAAGGTGGGATGAATGTTGGGCATGCCTCGAAAACACAATTTTTGTATTCTCTACCATTTTCTCATATCTCTTTCCCTTTCTAATTGAGGGCAGGCTGGATTTCTCTCTCACCACCTCACTTAGCTTTTTCTAAGCTCATAAATATTTTTTAATTGAAGAGGTTTAATTACATATTGTCCAAAATGTCCACTGCTCCTCCTTGTGGGAGTCTAATATTTGCTGCCTACTAGGAAGTCAGGCTCATGCACATGACTTGCTTTGGCCAATGTAATGTAATTGGAAGTGTCATGTGTTACTTCTGAACAGAGGTGTTAAGAGGCACTGCTGCCTCTGCAATGAACCTGGCTACATCCTGATGGGGGCTGTAGAGCTTGGACCTTGGATTGAAGACATGGAGTAGAGCGGCAGTCAACCCACCATGGAAAAACAGATTGTGAGGTTTGAGGTCTATGACTTACTGAGGTTCACCTTGGCCACTGTTAGGATTTGGTAGACTTGGAACAAAAATTCACACCATCCTTACATCTCGTGGGTGAACTTTCCAGTCCCAGGGTCTCAAATTCAAATGCCTCTGGAAACTGGGCAGGTAATTTCACATTATTCCAAAGCCAGTGGTAACTGTATTAGGGAGAACTTAAGATCTGAGGAGAAAAGGAGAGTGCATGCCACTGACTAAAGGAGCTCCAATTTATATGTTTCTCAAATACTCTGCCAAATCAAACCCACTTTCTGAAATAAATTAGTTTTGGGACCACCAGTTGACTCTCCCACTTACCCCAGGCAGCTCTCTCAGTGTGGCCCAGGGTAGCAATTCCTACAAGCTTATGGGGATTAGTTCTTAATAGACTAGAGCCTGAATTGGAGCAGGAATTCCAGGTAACCACCAGGACCCATTCTACAGGGAGATCAATGCTAATGACGGGCATTGTCCATTGCCACAAAGAATGGAGTTTAAGCCATCGCAATACAGTTGCATGAATGAACTTTAATTTTTAAAAATTATTTGTTCTAAGAGAAGAAAAACAAACAGCCAGGTTTTCCTCAAGGAGACAACATGCCCAGATATCTGGCTTCCTTTCACCCCTTCCTTCCTGAAATCTGTGTTTAAAATGACTTAAATCACCAGAGAAGCACTAAACTCCTCTTTAGAGCTAATCTTTTCAGCAATGCCACAGAAGAATGCAGACAATAGCAAGTCTGAGCAGATTCCCTGGGACTGGAGGGCTTGAAAGGACTGAGGAACTGTTTTCCTCAACATAAAAGGCAATGGAACATATTTGCTCCATTTTCTACTTTTGTGTTCTGAAATATGAGAAACTCTTTCAACAAGTTCCTTAGGAATCCATAAGAATAAACTATTTCTGGCTCCACACACCCATTTCTCTTTGTGGAAATCAGATTACACCCTCCCAGTGATTTCTCGGAAGAAAATCAAAGCATACTGCTCTGGAAACATTCAAGGTAGTCTCCCTTCCTCAGAGCACACTGGTAGATGTGTAGATCCAACGGCACTGTGGGAGTCGGAGTTCATATCCTGGTATTGCTAGGCAGATGACATCACTCTTATTTTCCATAAAGAGTTGTTCCATATGTGCTGCTTGCTGAGAAAAACACACATATGTGGCAACTGTAGATGAAATATATGTGAAACATGAGCCCCATCCAATTCACCTCTTAAAGGAAGCAGTGATACTATTTAAGATCTGTTTAAGTGATACTGATAAAATAACATTTTCTCTTCTGGATTTAAAAACAATTCCCAAGCCTACACGGAATCAATTTTCTCAAATGGTTATAAACCTTTTGTTAAGTCCTCTTGACATGAGAGTTTAGCTTATATTTGGGAGTCACTAGCTATAACAGAAATAATAGGTATTGTTTTCTAAGTGGCTACAACATGCTGAGGAAGCCTCCCCAGATAGTGCCATGCTTCCCATTTTAGAGGTGACAAGAACTCAGGCTCAGAGAAGTTAAGTCAATGGTGCAGAGCCAGTGTTGATACTGAAGCCTGGGTTCCCACCCTTGGCGAATCGGAAAGCAAACCTGGAACTCCTTACACCCAGCATACAACAGAAAACAAGGAATGAGGTGAAAGACAAAGGATTGTTTTTGATAAGATGTTTTTGGAATAGCATTACTTGGCGAAATCTCTTCCCTCTGGAATGCTTCACAATCTGTTCCCCTGAATTTTTTTTTTTTTTTTTTTTTTTTTTGAAGGCAGGCTCGAGTAACAGAAGAAGACACTTTGAAGCCCTTTAGAAGTGAAACAGCATGTAAGTAAAGAAATCACAGTGGCTGCTGTCATTCTGAAAGCACAAACTGCATTTCCAAAAGGGGTTGATCATGTCTGAGTTTAAGCTGGAAGGTTACAAATCTGTGTCACTGGCAATGCCATTAATTCCTGGATAGGGTTACTAATATCTTTCCTCAATCTTGTCTGCCTTAAGGCTTTCCCCAGTGTTCTGGGTGAGCAGAATTTACTTTTCTTTAAAATCGTTGGGATCTCCAAATGATTTTCTTACTGTCTATCCCACCCCCCCCCCAACCTCCATAACTTTCTAAATCTTCTCAGTGGCAAATTGAAGGATTGGCCCTGGTGCTGTTGGGGCTGTCTATGGCCCTTTAGAAACTGAAGGATGATTTTTTCCTATCTCTTTCTTTTCTTCCTGAGCCCTTCCTTCATCCCTTCTGGCAAGCTAAACTTTTTCCAGCCAGGTCTTTCCCCAGCAATATCAGGGGCTTCTTTTGCTATTTGCCAGCAATCAGACTGAGCCTTTATTTCTCCGGAGCTGAAAATCCAGCTTCGCAATTTGACGTTTTGGGGCTGGGAACAGATGTGGATGATAAAAAACGCCCTCCTTTTCTACCCAGAGAACTGTCACCCAATCACACTCACCAATCCCCAGGGGAATCTCCTGATATTACCATATGAAGGATCAATATTGAATTGCCCCAGCAACAGCAATCAGCCATGAAAACATTTCTCATGCCTGTTTGGATACATTGAGGGAAAACGGAGAGTGGAAGTTTGTCCTCCCTGTCTTTTGAGGAGCCTGGGGATAGGAGTTCACTGGCTCCAACCCCCCGCGATGGGTACCTGGTGAGCTCAGAGCCTGTGGAGGACCCTTTGTGAGAAGCCTGATTTCACTTGAGCTTTCCTAAAGGAGTCCTTGAAATATGCAGCCACATCCTAGAAGTTTTCAAGAACATTTGTCAGGAGCCAAATTTCTAGGAGTCAGAAATTTATACTTAACAGCAGACTCCACACTCCACACTTGTCAGTTGCTGAGATCTGCACCACTCATTCTAGGACAGAAAAGGAAAGAATCAGCTGAAATCTGAGCTGGGAGAGCAGGACTTGGTTGTTAGCAATGAAGACAAGGAGAAGGCTGAGTAGGTTGTGTTTTTTCCCCTACTCATTGATTCCAGCTTTAGCCCGCACAAGTTTATTTTTAAAAATGTGGATGCTCCATTTTCAGAGAGTGATCTAAAAATATATGCTTGCATGCCTGTGGCTGTAATGTGTGCATAAATCCCAAACCACAAAAGAAAGTGATTATACTCAGGAGCACAGATATGCCACAAAGCAGAACTGGAGGATCCCTTCCTGCCTTCTGCATCAGGAGGTAACATGTGTGCACATTACGTATGTGTGTGTGTTGTCAGAGCAGCTTTCATGAATGAGCTGGGTAGGTTTTCTATGCAGAGTAATTTAAGGACACCCAGAAGTACTTTTTCAAGCATGATCTCATATTGGCCTTCCGCTCTGCCTAAAATGACATCCTCAGCATTGCTGAAACTATCAGCGTATCATAATATAAGCAGACATTGATCGCATTGATTGGGGTGCTCTTTCCATGCCTTAGGCATCATGTATTGGCTTTTTAGGTTTTACTCCCTTAACTACATGTAAGAACCAAATAAATCAGGTGCTGATATTATTATGATTTAACAGATGAAGACACTGAAGCTAATGGAGATTTAGTAAATTGCCTGAAGCCGCACCCAAAGATGGAAAATGCTATCTGATTTCATAACCCATGTTCTTAAGGACCACATGCTTAGAGGCAGTGTACATTCCATAGTAGTTAAGAGTGCCTAGCTTCTAGGCCAGGCTGCCTGGGTTTGAAATTGAGCTATACCTATTACCAGCTTTTTGATCATAAGCAAGCTATTTAACCTCTCTGGGCCTCAGTTTCCTTCTCTATAAAAATAAGGGCTATAATTTGACCCAACTTATAGAGCTGCTGAAAGAAATCAATGAGTTAATTGATATAAAGCTCTTAGAGAATGTAGGGAGGGACTCAGGTCCTGGCCGCGATTTACTTTTGCACTGCGTCGCCACCCAAAGCCTTTGTGGTGAATGGTGAGCATTTGTTCTTTTACAAATGAGAAGAGTACCAAAGCGACACCCTCAGCCAATCAGGTGTTGGGGCTCAGATAAAAAATGATACTCCAAAATGAAGGTCTCAGAAGCAAAGCTTCCCTGTGAATTTCTCCTGTTTTCCTGTCTCTCACCTTCTACACTCCCTTGAGGAATAGAAACTGTAGTTCCTCTGTCCCAGGATGGGTTGTAGAAATCAAGACCCCTTTTACCCAAAGCCAGCCATAACATCTAAAACTATTATCTAACCTTCCCCCACCATTCTGTGTAACAGCTTTCCATAAAGAAACTAAAACCCTTATTCCAGAGGGGTCTTACCCCGTACCTGAAAGGTAAAAATGCTGCAACGGAGACAGGCCAAGATGCACAGGCCTTGCTAGGTTCCGCACTCAGTCTGTTACCATTAGGCCATACACTTTTTATCCAATCACAGTTCTACACGGCCATCCTGGCTTCATCGAACCTAAGCATAAAATCAGATAACTTCCCCTGTATCTTTGGGTCTTCAATCTGAAGGCTCTCCTGTCACATAAAGATATAATTGAATAAATTTGTTGTGCTTTTACTTGTTACCCCATCTTTTATTATAAGGGTGTTGGCCTGACCTTTATGATGGGAAGGAAAGGGAACACCCCCTTTCCACCCCTGCACAGCCATTCATGTTAATATAGATTGTTTCATTTAACTAGCCCAAATGAGGCCAACGAAAGATTAGGGCATGTGACTTGGGCTGGGGAACATTCATTCTGGTGTTTGGAATGATAATGAAGGTTGGGAAAAACGGGGGCTTTGGGCTCTTAGAAGAAAGGAAGGCAGGGAGTAAGAATTAGTATAGGAAGAGTTCAGCAAACTTCTGGAAATTGCCAGATAGCAAATATTTCCTACCCTACAGGCTGAAATAAAACATCATAAACAAAAATTTCTAAAGTCTGTTCTTTGAACCAATCCTTAATCTACCCTTGCAGAGGAACTGTTTTTCATTTTCATAGATTTATATCCCCTGGGAGCTGGAGGAACCAGTGTAGACAAATAAGTCACTGGGCTGAGTAAAACAGAACCTGCTGCCACCCTACGCCCCTCCACCTTGGTAACCTGCGCTTGCTAGGGAATGCAAGGGCAAGCAGGGATGTTCTTACCACTCAGAAAGGGACAGAATTTGTCCTCCATCTACAAGAAGGACCAGGAAAGACCTCCTGTTGGCTATCTCCATAGATCTACGGGAAGATTTTCTTTGCGATAAAGGGAAGACTTTTAGTGGTTAATTTTATTTGTTCCACATGCATGTTGGTAATCCAAGTCCCAGAAAACCTTGGCCTTAATAGCAGTTTACACATGAGCAAGCAGCTCACCATCTTTGAGCCTCAATTTTTCAGCTGTCAAACGAGGACACGACATTAACAGTGTTATTAGGAATACCTAACACAGTTTTTTTTTTTAAATGGCATAACATCTGATAGATAGCAGGAGCTCAATACATGGCAATTCTTTCTATTTTGCATAAGAAGTCTCTGTCATTGACTGAAGACTTTACAGTTAAATCATCCGAACTGTTTAGTTGATTATTGTCAATATTTATTATGGATTTGCAGGGGGCCCAAGAATGAGCTGGACATTAAGAAAGTAGAATTTAAAATCAGACTTTGAAAATTATGGCCCATTATCACTTAAAGTATTTCTCCTCCATTTTTGTACATGTATGTAAAATCATTTGACTAAAATCACATAGTTTCTTACATGTGTTCTGTTATTTTTTATTTATTTATTTATACTTCACTTAATGTAAGTCTTTTTTTCCTGTTATGTTTAGACTGTCTTGGGGATGGGCATTAGGGGTCTCAATGGAGGGTGGGAAATCCTCTAAAACTGATTTATGTGAATAGCTGTACAACTTGGTAAATTTACTGATAACCATTTAATTGTACACTTAAAATGGAGTAAAGACATGCTATGTAAATTACACTTCAATAAAGACAAAAAAAATAAAATAAAAGGCAACATATTCAAGAAATGCAGGGGTAGCATTAAAACAAAGAAAGCAAAAAAAGAAAAAAAAAAGAAAGTAGAATTTAATCTCTGCCTTTAGGAAAGTGGTAGTCTGGTAGAATACGGTTCAAGCATAATGCAAGGTATTTTTTGAAGTAAATATAAAATTGTATGTTGCAAACATCTAGTACTTTAGGTTTGGGGAAACAGCGAAGTCAAATGGAACAGAAGCCAGCAGAGAATCTTTTAGGAGGAAATCCCTGTGCCTAAGCCATGAAGGGTGATCAGGATCTGGATGGGTAGACAAGTGAAAGAAGACAATGCCTATCCTTAAGCAGCCATTAAATGAGAAATATCTCACAAAATAGCCTCACCTCACCTCAGAGGAGGCCACAGTCTTATTCATTTTCATGGAAAGAAAGCTGAACTTTCCAAAGCATTTCAAAAAGAGAATTGGATACTACACCTTTTTATGGTTCAACCATTTCCAGATATGATTCCATTAAGTGCCTTTTTAAGACTTCTGCTATCACTCTCTGAAGCTCAGGGAAAAGATTCTTTGTGGTTTGACATTCCTTTTCATTTACTCTGGAGGAAAACTCACCATGAAAATTTCCATATGTTCATCTTCTCCTGTACATATTTATGTCAACAGTTTCCTTTTTAACAACTTTCAAAGCATATGCTCTTTCCAAAGTTATTTCCCCTAAAAGTAATTCAGCAGTAACATGATTCATGAGTTATAGAGATGGCTCAAAGTTATAGAAGCAGGTGTGGCATTTCTGCTTGGTAAAAGTCATTGTCCCAGAACATATCAAGTGGCAAGATTTACCCTCTGGTTTGAGGTATTCACATTGTTCTATTACAATCTGTGATAAACTTATCACTGCTGAAGCAGGCTCTTGGTCTCAGCAAGAGATTGTCACTGTACTTATTTGTAATATAAAATCCATCTTAATGAAAAAACATATGAATGGGGATGGCAAAGTCATGAGATTTGAAGCTCTTAATTTCTATCCCTTCCCCTATTTTCTGTGGAATTGGAAATAAGAAGTAAAAATTAAATAACATGAGAATATTCGAAGTTGCAAATGTCAAGGCAGGGATTTCCTAAAGATCCCTTATAGGCTTTTTATAATGATACATTTACATACCTTTTAATAGTTTGGGGTAATTTTAAAAATATGTCTTCGAATGTGCATGTATGGTGGGCAGAAGAAGAGATAACATTTACCAAAAATACTGAATTACCCATTCTTACTCTCTAAAAGCCATGATAAAATATCCCCTCATTCTGCATGGTTTTTATACCAGCCACATATACACTCAACAGGGAGATTCTTCCCAGACAATCCCATGTCTTTATGTCTTCAGACCAAGAAAAGTGTGTATTGGAAATAGAGATAGATCAACATCAGGAGATGAAGGTACCAGACTGTGATCTGCCATTAGAATATTATTTGTCCCTCTGCCACCTTTTCATCCTTGAAATGCAGAGATGGACTAGAAAACCTCTAAGATCCCTCCCTCACTGATTTCTAGTTTATACTAAGAAGAATCAATGAAAATTAACAATAACCATTTACTAAGGAGCACTCTTTATGTGCTACTTACTAAGCTAAGCACAGCCCATACATTTTCTCACTGTGAACTCATAGGACTGTTGGCCAAGATAAATGAGTTGCTATGTGGAAAGCATTGGACACAGTGCCCGGCACATAGATCTCTAAAAGTGAAAAGAAAAAAAAGAAAGGAGGAAAGAAATAAGCCATTTTAAGCAAAATGTATTATTTCTCCCATTTTATAGAAGAGAAAATTGAGGTTGTAGAGAGATCAAATATTCTGACCAAGGCCACCCAAGTAACATGGCATGAAGCCATGACTCAAATCCAGACCCTTTCAATCCAAAACCCAGATCTAATTGGTGTTTGTAAATCTGAAAATGACACAGTTGTGCAGCCATGGAGAGAAGAGCCATCCCTTCTTCAACGAAAGTATAGGTTGTCCAAATTTTCAAAAGTATTAATATTATGTTTTGGTGATACCAGTGAAAGAAGAATCAGAAATAATGGGAAGCTAGAACCTATTCGAGATATATTCAGGATCAGAATTTTCTAGATGGATGTGTTCTAGGTTCGTGCATTGCTGAGCATTTAGTTACATTCAACGCTTGTTTCTCATTTTAGTTTATGCACCTTACAAATCAGAAATAAATGACATAAAAACTTGGATTTGCTATGTTTATAGTCTTATTAAAACTTGTAATAAAGTCATTCACTATCCAAAAAAAATGGCCAAGTTTCCAATTTCACAAAATATGGGTTTCCTCCTCTGCTTTATTTCCTCATTTATTCATCATTACATTTATTGATTCAAAAGCACATCTATTAAGCAAAGCTTATGGATACTCAGAAGAGAAAGGGGAATATTTTGCTGGAAAATTGAAGAAGTCTTCTCAGAGGAGATTCGGGTAGAGTATGGTATTGACAAATGAGAAGGAGTTCACTGGATGTCCAAAAGAGACAGGGGATTAGGATTGGCATTCCAAGCAGTGTTCCTGGGATGATTCTAGATGACAAAATACTGTCTTTTTGAGATGGTGAAAAGTTCAGGAGGAGGTTGAAGGCTGTTGTGGGGTGGGTGTGATGAGGGTTTGTTGATGTTTGGGGTGGGAGGGCACTGCAAAATGATAGAAGGACTAAGTTTTCAGCCACATATTAAAGGGTTTGAGCTGAACGGAGAATTTATGTTAGAAAGTAAATTGAAAGGGAATTGCAAAGGAAGGGTGCAGTTATTCCATGGGGCACAAATAAAAGGAGTTCAGACTGGTTTCCTGGTTGTAAGAAAAGAGATTCATTTTGTGCTCTGGAAAGTTATTCCAATGATAAACCCTCTCACTTGGTATATTTCCACTTTGAGAAACAATTTCATGAACTTCCCTGGCCTGTAATTCAGGAACCGTAGGGATTTAGATCATTTATCTTTGAAGCTTTCCCTACAGTGTAATACTGACCACCCAGCCTGAAGCATCTGCTTTGTCTGTGGCCAGCAGTGCTATTTCAGTTTCCTTCTGCTATTGCACCATGATCTGATGCAGCTCTTCTTCTTTTTCTGTGTACATGGAATTCAAGAGAACTCTGCTTTTGCCCCTTCCAGACTGGCTTTTTCTATCCTTCCTATTCCTGCTCCCTCCCTCTCTTCCTTCTTTCTTTACTCTCATCCTCTTCCCTCTCTTCCTCTCAGCTTTTCTCCTTCCCATTCTCCCCTCCTTACTTCCTTTTAAAATTAGGTGGACACAATTATCCCCATTTTCCAGAGGCGGAAACAAAGAAATGCAGGGACTTGCCCAGAGTCCCTGATTCCCAATCTCTCTAGCCCCTCTGCATTCTGCTGAACTGTCTTTAGCTTATATTTCTGAAATGGCTTTTAAAGTTGATATTTAGAAAATTAAATACCTGAAAGAACTTACAGTATTTTACAGATAGAATAAAACTACATGCAAAAAAGAAAATTCCAAATTCCCATATCACATGCCAATTCTATGTATCATTGTATAATTATTATTGATGAGAAAATACTAGGTAAGAAGTGAAGAAGTAAGGTTTTTATTTTTTTTTCCAAATTAAAAAATGTTATTCCCTTACAACATTGTAACTTGTAAGATAATACTGAATTTTTAAAAAAAATCTATCGGGATACAAGTACACAGTTCTCATTTTCTCATGTTCCTCTCTTTTATTCCATTCAAATACATCTTTTACATGAATGAAATAACACCATTTATAACATCCTGATTAATATTTTTATGATGATATCTACATTGTATGGTGTTCACATTTGTCATGTTTAACACCTGTATATTTTACTCTCTAGTAAACTGATGGATTTAATTAGCCTCGTCCTTGTTGAATATTTGGTAGGCATGACAATTTTTGCTCCTGGAAGTAGTACTGCAGTGAAAATCTCTTAGATTTGCCATTTAGTTCTGCTCAATCATTTCTTTAAAGGAAATTTGTCACTAGACTTTAAACTTTTACAAATGGAGTTTTTGTCTTATTAATTTTTGCAGATCAAGTGCCCACTGGGGCACACAATTGGTACTTTGTGAAAAAACAAATAAATAAAAATAATTCCTAGATTCATAATAATTGGGTCCAAAAGTATGAATGGCTTTTTGGTTCTTAATATTTATAGCCCCACTGTTTACCTAAGGAGTTATATAGTTTCAATGACATAAGCAATGCACACGTTTGCTTCATCACAGTAGGGTCAGTATTGGCTGTTACATTTTGTTACTAATTTCACTAATTTAACTGATATTAGTAAAATAAGTCACTTTAATGTTGAAATCTTTGATTTCTAGTGAGGTTGTGTTTTTTTCCTTTAATTTTTGTCTTGTTTACTAATTTTTCTTTTCAAAAATTATCTCCTTTTAAGCAAGAATCTCCTTAAAGTGTTTTTCATTAGCACACATTTTTATCTGCAGAGCAGAAAGAGAAAGAAAAGAAGAAGGAGGAAGAAGAGGAACTTCAAGCTCAACTTTTCCACTCCAGGGAGGAGATTTTAAATGCGTTCCATTCAGGGATGCCATCTTAACTAAACCCAAGGACACGAAATTTAAAAGCATACCAAGTTTACCTTTTCAAAGGAGATACTGCTAAATGAAGTTAGGATATTCATTGTATATTCAGAACTTTTAAACTTTGCTCCCAGCATCAAATACCAAAATACCATACAGCACATAAACACCTTTGTTCTGCTGAAAATGATATTGCTCAGGTCAAAATGTCTCCGTGGCATATTTCTTACTCAGGAAACTGTTCAAGGAATTATCCTGGACTATACTCCAGAAGCTGAAATGAAGTGCCTTTGCTTTGAAACAGCACAGAGTTTCCCTTTGTTTATAGGTATTCCAAACTTTACATTTTACTCTACCCTCTTATAAGGAACTTTAGAGAAGGTATTTAGACAAGGAAGCTCTTAAATGTAGGTCAACTTTGTTATTTACAAGAATAAAGTTTCCCTAAGAGGAAGGAAACAAACACGTATTGAGAATGTCCCTTGTATTAATCACTAGGCACTTTCATTGTTATTTAATCTTCACATCATTTGAGGTATATATTATTGTCACACACTGAGTTTAAATAAACCACCCCAGGTCATATGATCGTTATATGAAAAGGGTAGAATTCAACAAAACGATCCTTGGCTCTAAAGGTTTACACTTTTCCACTGGATGTTATGTTAGGCACAGTTTTAGTTTCTGAGACAAAATAATCTGAAAATTTATAAAGATGACTGATTAAAAACAGTGAAATAGGTTAGTCAATAAGAGGAACTATGAGATTTTTCTCTGTCTCTGCTGCGTAAACTATGAAACTGTCCAAGGGAATCCCATTCAATTCCATTCTCTCAAGATCCATTTTTTTGTTCTGCTTACTCAGTTTTTTGCCAGTTATATTTTTTTAATATTAGACATCACAGAATGTTTAAATTGGAAGAGGTTTTGAGGGCCATCTATTCCAACCACTACATTTTATATTTTGCAAAATGATGGTTTCCAAGTTTGGTCATAGCCCTCACATTCTTATGATAACTGAATTTGAGAATGAGTGAGATCATTAAAAATAATTTACTTGTGTAATATTGTGAACCACAGAGAAGAAGTTTGTAACTATTTTCCTATTCTGAGTGAATGAATAAATTTTAAAAAATGCCTATTTTCCCCTATTACCTTTTTTTAAAGCTAAATGGGACAGAACTGTGGTGACAGCAGTATATACAGATTATCAAAAGCACCAGATACTGTCCGAGTAAACTGCTTAAAGAGAAATGCCCTTTTCATACTTAGCTTTTTTCTGGTCCTGAATGGGGTGTTATAAGAAGCAGTGGATTTGAAGGGGCAAAAACATTTAAGCCACAGCATGTATATATGTGTATGTATACATTTATACACATACATATGCACACATGTAATATACATATGTTTATGTATATATTAATATGCACGTATAAAACATACAGTATACATATATTTATGTTATGCTAACACAAAATATGTAGTATGTGTATTTTTTTTTATTTCAACATATTACAGTGATTACAAATGCTGAAACTGAATCCTCAAAGTATCAGTGTTGGGAGGTGGGGACTAATGGGAAGTATTTATATCATGAGTGCTCTCCCCTTATGAATGGATTAATGCTGTTATAAAAAGAGCTTGTGGGAGTGGGTTCCCTCTCTCTCTTCTGCCTTTCTGCCAGGTAGGAACATCATTGCTCCCTTCCAGAGGATGAAGCATCAAGGCATCATCTTAGAAGTGGAGATCTAGCTCACTAGATGCTGGCACATTGATCTTGGACTTTCCAGCTTTCAGAACCTTGAGAAATAAGTTTCTCTTCTTTATAAATTAAAAAAAATGAAACAGTGAAAAAATATTTTTTGCACTTAATGTGAAGGTGTTATTATAGAAGTCTGACTCAGGCACACAGCCACATTCATGAGGACCTATGGGAGAAATTTCTCTCAAATTTCTCTATCTAACATAGCTACGGTTCTGTGCAATTGTTTTATTTTTATCTAATAAGAGCTATGATTTTCACAATTAACCTATTTGCATCTTTATGTGGACTCCTAGGAAAGTCAGACTCAGAGACACCTACTTTTTTGAAATGTTTGAAATGATAAGGCATATATTTTGTATATGAATGGTAAGATTTAGTCTATTTTATTTTTTCTACCTTCATTTGTCTTTTGTCATTGTTCATTTCTCCTTTACCCTATTTTCTTTTCTTTTTTCTTTTATTTTGTGACAGGGTCTCACTTGGTTGCCCAGACTGAAGTGCAGTGGTGTCATCATAGCTCACTGCAACCTCAAACTCCTGGGCTCAAGTGATCCTCCTGCCTCAGCCTTCCAGGTAGCTGGAACTACAAGTGTGTGCCACCACAACTGGCTAATTTTTCTACTCTTTTTTTTTTTTATTGGCAGAAAACTACAAAGCATTTACAGTACAATGTTTACAGTCACAATTTGTAGTGAGCTGATTTCCCAAAATATATTACCACTCAAGTTGACTTATCTTGTTACATTCAAAAATCTACTCTGTTAAAGTAGTCCATAGAGTACATACATAGGTGTTTATATAACAAGAGAGGACAAATTTCCACACATTCAGTGTTCAGTAATATTTCAAAAGTAAAGTTTTATTGAGATTTTTTGAGCTCAGGGCTGAGATTGAAATTTTTCTGGATGAGAAAAATCTGCCCTCAATCGCTATTACTGAACACTGAATGTGTGGAAATTTGTCCTCTCTTGTTATATAAACACCTATATAATATCCTCAATTTCATCTCTTGGGGCACAAAACCCAAAATATTAACTATCTGGCTATTTAGTCTGCCATACCCTACCGTAGACATTTGAGTAATAGCCACTTGGGTCTTACTGGAAAACATTTCTCCCTGCCAACAAAAACCCAATGTCTGTGACAGTGTGTAGGCTCCTCGAACCTCTTCTGTTTTGGGGCTCCCTACTTTTTCTCAGTATTATTCCAAATACTCCCTCATGTGGGGGCAACTATTGTCCCATTCCTTTGTTTTAGGGTCTTAATCTCTTTTTCATAGGAATCTACTGTCAGTCAAAAAGTCATCTTCTGTTTTACTCTCAAGAAGCCTGAGGGGTGTCAATTTAAATAGGATATCTGATTGTCAACATGGATGATCCTGATTTTCTGCAGCTAGATAGGCTGTTTAGAGGTCCTCCCTAGAGAGACAGAGCCCAGGATTCCTATCACACAAACCAGAGACCTTGCTGCTACCTTCTGCTACTGTCACCTTTTTATTCCTATATTGAGTTACATCATGTAGAGAATCCCCATTATGATATCACCCAGTGATAAACTGGACTCTAGAACTGTCTAGAGAGCTATTAAGTTGTAGCCTCCAGTTATCTCTGTCTTTGTTTGTAAGAGCAGTAATTTAAAAATTACAGATGTGCTGAGTTACTAAATACTCTTTGGGGGAGTATAAACTTACTAATTCAGCAGGATCTAATTCAATAACTATGCTCCTCTAAAACCACTTTGGCGAAAGTGATTGTTAGTGGACCTAGGAAGGCCAAATAATTTGCTTTTATAAGCTTTAATGGCTTGAAATGACTTCAACACTGGCTGCATGTGTGGCAAATTGCTTTACATCCTTACTTACACATTCTCGCTCCAATTATTTGTATTCATGACTAAAAGACAAGACAGAAATAAACACCGCAGAATGGATATTAAAACAAAGATGAAGCTTAGAAGTAATTTGTGATCAAGAAATGAAAAGCATGTAATTAGTCCCCAGGGTGTATGTTATTGTTAAGAAAACAAAACAAAAATAACTTCCAAAATAAAAACTCACAATTTTTTTTTTTTTTGCTTCTTCTGCAACACCTAAACTCACTGATATAGAATTTATGGCTTGGTACTTTTAGGGATAGTTGTTTGTTTTTATTAGCCTTCTACAGTAGCCATTAAACTAAACCTTTATGGGGGCAGTCATTTTTGGATTACCCAAGCTTTTTGAAAAATAATGTTTCACTCCCCAACTCAACTGCCATAACCCTTCCCAAGGGAACACTTGTTTCATTAAATGATGCTTTATTTTTGTTTTCTTCATATAAACTCCTCCCTTTTTAATTACAAGTGACCCAGCAACATCTATGTTGACTTCTAGACAAAGTGAGTTTATCTTCTAGAAAATTTAAGTGAAGCCAAATCTTCAATGAGTATGCCACCCTGTCATCACTAGGATGTGAGGGCACTCTCACACCTTTCCATGTAGCATCTTTAGTGGGAAAACCTCCAAATTCTTAATGAAATGGTTCTTCTGATGACATTCTCAGTCATTAAAGTCCTGATAACCTATCTACTCCCTGAAAGTAATTATAAGTAAATAACTGATTATATATCATTTATTGCTTTCTATTTTTTTAAAAAAAATAATTTTGAGCTACAATTCAACTATCTATAAAGATTATCATGTTTTTCCAGAAACATCCTTTAAAAAAAGTACACCTCCTGAATGTAAACTGTACAGATGTGGTTGGTTTGGCACATCTCAGGCTGGGTAGATGCTATCCAAAAATAGAGCCAGATTTCTTCAAAGGCTGCTCAACTGGAGTAGTTTTCCATTGCACACTGCGTCAATTTTATACACAGTGCGTAAAAACAAAGTAATAAGTTCAGCCAATGTTTCCTTGCTTTTGCAATGTCCCTCTATTTTTGTTAAGTGTTGTAATGGCCTATATTTGAAATCTTGACCCTCATTTTTTTCCTGACAATATCTAAGTGGGAAAGGCTCTGTATTAGTTTCCTATGGCTGCTGTAACAAATTACTACAAATCTGGTGGCTCAAAGCAGTACAAATTTATTTTCTTGTGGTTTTGGAGGCCAGAAGCCCGAAATCGATTTCAGTGGCCAGAATCAAGGTTTTGGTAGGGCTATGCTCCCTGGAAGCTCTAGGGGAGCATCTGTTTCCTTGTATTTTCCAGGCTTTAGAGTCCTTGGTTTGTGGTCTCTTCCTCCATCTACAATGCCTATAGCATAACATTGTCAGATCTCTCTCTCTCTCTCTGCTGAGGTTGTCACATCACCTTCTTTCCTCTGTGTCAAATCTTCCTCTGCTTCACTCTTATAAGGGCACATGTGATTGCATCTTGGGTCTACCCAGATAATCCAGGATAATCTCCCAATCTCAAAGTCTTTAATGTAATTATCCTACATAGTCTGTTCTGTCATATAATGTAACATTCACAGTTCTGGAGATTAAGACCTGGGTATCTTTAGGTGTCATTCATCAGCATACCACAGACTCCAAATTTGCAGTTCAACATTTAGTGTACAACCTGTAAGTCTCAGATTGCTAGCCAACTGGGGAATTATTTCTAGGGCTCCAAAAATTTTATGGAAATAAATAATAACTTACATGTATGACTATTACCACTTACAAATTAACATACATGCTATTTATTATTAAAATACAGATTTATTTTATAAAGAAATTCAAGGAGCCTATGACTTATTTCTAAAGATAATGCTTTTGTATATCATTCGTCCCTTTTAAACAAGCCTATCATTACAAAATGGTAATTTATATATAATATAAAATATATAAGGCGGGTGGATAGCTCAAGGTCAGGAGTTCAAGACCAGCCTGAGCAAAAGCGACACCCCGTCTCTACTATAAATAGAAAGAAATTAATTGGACAACTAAAAATATATGTAAAAAATTAGCCGGGCAGGGTGGCAAATGCCTGTAGTCCCAGCTACTAGGGAGGCTGAGGCAGAAGGATTGCTTGAGCCCAAGAGTTTGAGGTTGCTGTGAGCTAGGCTGATGCCACGGCACTCTACAGCCCGGGCAACAGAGTGAGACTCTGTCTCAAAAAAAAAATATATATATATATATAAAGCATATAAAGTATAAATAATGCGTATAAAGCAGAGCAGCTGCTATGTAAAAAGGGCTAAATAAATGTCAGCAATTGTTATTGTGTTGGATGTCCTGCAAGCTGAATGGAAGTATTCCAACACTAAAATCTAATAACAGTAGGCTCTTCTCACTGTGCAGGGAAAAAAAGCAAAAAGATGGAATTCAGTCACTTTTTCTTCTTTTTATTTGCTTATAATTTTTGTTTAAAACTTTGATACTTGTTACTACTAGACCGTTAGTGAATGCTAACAGATGACAGAAAAAGAAGCCAAGCAATATTAGGGGGAAATTAGGAACCAGCCAATCATGTTTAGTTCAAAAGCTTGTCTGGGATATATGTGCTCAGGGCTGCGCTTTTATATTTTATGCTCAAACAACAGTTATTTCTTTGCCACTAAAATTGTTCTTCATTTATAGGAATCAATCAAATACATCAATATTTTATAGTGTTCTTTAAAGAGCACCATAATTTCCAGGTATACCAGAGTTTGAACAAGACTGAGGGCTGCTAATGGGAAACATTCTCTATTATAAAATTATATTACATTCGTCACGGACTAAAATGGTGGCTCTAAACCCTGGCTGTACATTAAGATCTCCTGGGGAGCTTTTAAAAATCCCCATCTCCAGGCTGCATCTAAGACCAATTAAATAAGAATTTCTGGGGTGCGACGTAGGCATCAGCATTTTAAAAGCTCCCCAGGTAATTCTGGTGGGCAGCTGTGGTTGAGAACACTGGACTATTATGAGGTCTAAAGTCCATGGTCATGGTAAGGCATGCAATGTGAATATAGAGACAAGAGTTTCTTGATTAGTAGAGGAGAGAGAAGATGGAAAGTGAACTGAGCCTTGAAAACTGGATACTAAAGAGGGAAAGGGTGAAAGGGAGAGTGACAGGCACATTAGGGCTAAAAAATAGTTCTGGGGTAGAGGAAAATGGAAATGTCTGAAAATTTTCATTATGGGATTAAAATAACCCTGGTGGTGAAGGGAAGATATTTTCCAGCCCATTTGTTTTTCTGGATTTTCCCCTCTCCCACTATATCCAGGTGTTAACATCTCCCCATAGTGAGTTTTAAGTACTAGAACAGATTGTTGAGGGAGACATACTCTTGCTATTTAGAAACAAAGGGACCAATCTAGCAGAATACAGTAATACCTAGTACAACAGTAAAGTGCCCAGACTCAGCATCTTTGAGTCAAACAGCAACTTTGTAGCCTGAATATGTGTGTGCCTAAATCACATATATTTCTGATGAAGACCAACTCTTCTATTCTTTTAAATATATATATATATATAGGCAGGGTCCCCTTGTTGGCCCAGGCTGGTCCTGAACTCTTGTGCTCAAAAGATCAACTCTTTTCTATAGACCTTACCCACCCACCTTCCCAGCACTAAAGAACAAAACAAAATAATCTATATTTAAGCAACCAAAAAATTCTTTTGAAAAAACTGCAAATTTAGTTTTCTACAATCATCACAAAGCAATCTAGTTCTGGTGATTGAAACAACCTGAAACTTGCTTATCAAACCTGGGACTTTTGGTCACTGATACACTAGCTCTTTCAACTGCAGACATATCATAATGACTCGATACCACCTTTTCATGCAATGATTATAACCCAATATTAAGTGATACGTGGCTCTGGAAGTAATGGAAAAGGAAAGATTGGTATGTAGCTAATGCTTATATAGCACTTAGTATGTGCAAGACACTCTTTTAAATGCTTTGTATACACTATCTTATTTGCTTCTCATACTAACCAATACTTTTTTTTATCACCATTTTACAGACAGGTTCATTAGGGAGACATAGAGGTTAAGCTACTCGCTAAAGTTTACAATAAAGTAAGTGGTAGAGCTGGAACTCAAACCCAGGTAGTCTGGCTCCAGAGTCCACATTTTTTGCTATAATGATTCTTAATTATGACAACATTGATAAATTTTCTTTCTTTTTTTTTTTTTGAGACAGAGTCTCGCTCTGTTGCCTGGGCTAGAGTGCCATGACATCAGCCTAGCACACAGCAACCTCAAACTCCTGGGCTCAAGTGATCCTCCTGCCTCAGCCTCCCAAGCAGCTGGGACTACAGGCATGCGCCACAATGCCCAGCTAATTTTTTATATATATTCTTAGTGGTCCAGCTAATTTCGTTCTATTTTTAGTAGAGACGGGGTCTCGCTCTTGCTCAGGCTGGTCTTGAACTCCTGAGCTCAAACAATCCATCCGCCTTGGCCTCCCAGAGTGCTAGGATTACAGGCATGAGCCACCGCACCTGGCTGATAAATTTTCTTCATGAAAGTATTTTCTAGAAAGGACATCACTAAGCCTATTGATTTCCTTTACCAATTTTTCTATGCATTGAAGCTAAAATATTTTTCCATTTTTACTTTTAATTTGCTTAAGTTATTTTAATCAAAATTTATTTCTTTGTAAAGGTTATAATGAAATTTATTTTGCATATATATAGTTTCACTTTTATGGCCATTATTTGTATACAGTCTGATTTGCCTTGGTGGTATTTGATAGATCTGTATTTTGCAAGATTTCATTCCCCATTCAATTTCCAGTTAATGACATATTTTGCTTAGTGTGCTTTTTATCCATTTTCCATTTTGTTTTCTTGTTAAGCTCTACTGAGTATATCAGCTCAATGTTTGCAGTTTTTTGACTGAAAAGATGTGATTCCTCTTTTTCATCTACAATAAGCTTTTTGTTTTTTTTTTTTTTTTTTGAGACAGAGTCTCACTCTGCTTCCCGGGCTAGAGTGCCGTGGCGTCAGCCTAGCTCACAGCAACCTCAAACTCCTGGACTCAAGCGATCCTTCTGCCTCAGCCTCCCGAGTAGCTGGGACTACAGGCATGTGCCACCATGCCCGGCTAATTTTTTACATATATTTTTTTTAGTTGGCCAATTAATTTCTTTCTATTATTAGTAGAGATGGGGTCTTGCTCTTGTTCAGGCTGGTTTCGAACTCCTGACCTTGAGCAATCCGCCCGCCTCGGCCTCCCAGAGTGCTAGGATTACAGGCGTGAGCCACCGCGCCCGGCC